>CM041783.1:73375282-73543100 GCA_023374045.1 Limonium bicolor
TTTTTTCATTTTGGACTTATATATTAAAAGTTACAACAATTTAAAGTTTTTGTGGTTAAAAAAAAAAGTTATTCATCACCGGCGGGCGCCTTTCATTAAAAAAAAAAAAAAAACGAAAAACGAAACGAAACGGAAGTATGTAGCCAACTGTGGCGACAGCCCCATTTTACAAAGTAATTGCCCTGTCACCAAATGAAGCCATGCTGGCTTGCCATGTCAGCAAATGTAGGTAGGATAGCTACATTAAGGTGTAGCTAAGACTCGCCGTTTCATCATGAGGTTCTGATGGTCAAGCTAGCTATTCTCTTAATGGTGACTGTTGTTTTCTTGACTGTACCTCAAGTCACCACAGCTCGTAAGTATTCACTGTTCCAGCATGAATTTAATATACCATATGGTTTGTTTGATCTCTCTTCAATATTCATCAGCTTCAATTATAGTATTATACGATTATAATCTCCTCTCTCTCTATATATTTTTTTCTCAGAATTATTACCATCATTCATCGATACCGTTGGTGGTGTGGTTCGTAGTGTGGTTGGTGGTGTCGGTTCTACCCTTGGTAATGTCGGTTCTACTAATACATCAGCTACAACAGGTGCAAGTGCTTCAGCGCCCTGAAAATGAAGGAAACAGAAAATAATAATATGGGCATACTATGAAAGGACAATTATATATGCATTAGTATTTTATTAATATCCATAGTAAGTCTGTCCACTAAAGACTAAATAATAATACTATGTAAGGACTGCACATCAAAAATACTATGAAAGGACAATTAGAAGCATACTATCATAATATATACTATGATATATCTAAACCCATCCGGGACACATTGTCATCGATCCGTTAATCCCCAGTTTAGGTGTTGTGCAAATAAATTACACGTACTATAGTGCATACTTTACTATTCTACGTTATATATAGTCTTCTTTTAATTATCATGCATATCATTTCGATTTCTATTGACAATTTGGTTGCAATTATAAAGAATTGACATTCCGGTTACAAGTAGTGGAACTGTATGATACAATGGAAGGTGGAAAATACATGAGAGTACATATCATAAGGGATGAGAGAAATGATAACAACAGAACTGCAACCTAATGCAAGAGATGATCATTTATTAGACAATAAATAGTCTAAACCAGGCAATAATTTCACTCACACCGATCAGAAATGGACTTCCCATCGTTTCAGTATTGGCAATGGTATCTGAATATTCTAGCTGTCGTAGAACGTACTCTCTCCTATTTTTAATATAAGTCGTTTTGGAGATGTATCTAGACTGAAATGAGTCCAAATACATCTCCAAAACGACTTATATTAAAAATAGGAGGGGTAGTTCATTATTCATAGTCAATCCACCATGGAAACGCGGGCGCGCTTTATTGAAGGATAAGAAGGAAAGTCACTCAGTAGGACTGTCAAAAAAACCTAATGATATATTACTAACTTGGTAAATTATATTAGTATTTAAATATTTTTAAAAGATATATGTAAAGAGAAATTAGTTTAGATAGTAAAATAAAAAGCATAAAACAAATAATTGTAATAAATACAATTATGCTATATTTAATAAAGGTACAACGCTCTTAATATTTTTTCAAATCATACCATATATTAATATAATAGGATTATAAGCATTACACAAGTACAGTCTTTGGGTAATTAGCCAAGTTAAGAGTAGGGAACATAATAAACTTGATAACACACCTAGGCTTGGGTCCTACATACAGTTGATATCTGTGCGCAGTGGCGGAGCTACTTGTACTGTTGGGTGGGCTTGGTTCCCTTAATTAAAAAATTCAATACAAAAATACATATATTATAATGTATTTTACAATGTGGCCCTCTTATTATGGCCCCTCCAAATTTCAAAACCTAGCTCCGCCACTGTTTGTGCGAGTGGGTATAGGCTGCCATGCCCTCCCGCCTTGCTTCTTCGACGTCCATATGTGCGAGAGGGTATAGGCCACCATAGCTCCACCGCTTCCCTGCTCCGTTCCCTTTACTTGTGAAAACATGATGCACTCGCAAGAAAGCTGGACAGAAGCTAGAGGCTCAAGAGGACCACCAACCGGATGGTGCACACGCGAGACGTTGATTCAGCTTGCAACCGCCACCACCCGGATTTAGTCGCACAAAGCAGCTATGGCCAACTAATTGGCAGCTATGATGAAAGCGGACTGAAGATGAAAGCGTGCATGGTCGCTGAAAGGGAGCGTTTTGACGCCGAGAGTGGTCGTGATTTACGGTCTTAATATTTTTGAAAACCACATATATTTCTGGTTTGGTGGGTAGAGAAGTGATATCCTATAACCAAAGGTTCTATGTTCAAAATTTGTCCACTACTGTATTACAAGAAAGGTTCATTTAGAACCTCAATATACCGCATTGCGGCTGCGGGTTCCCTTGTATACAAAAAAGGATCCTCCAAACCCACCTCTTCTCGACTGAGTCTGTCACCTTGTATCTTACTTGGTTAGCATGGTTTACAAGTTATTTTGTCACTTGTGGGTTTACTTAGAGCGCACTCCAAGAGTAGCAGCTACAGGTTCCCGAAGATCACCACACATGACCCTTGAATTTGATCTGTAGGAAATATCTAGGGTCAATAGCCAATGAAAGATTAAGCAGGAAAGACATTCATGCCTCAGTACTGCTATGTAAGCTGGACAACCAGCCAATTATAAAAAAAAATAGCCAATGAAAGATGATAGCTGCATTTATGAAACACTTGAATGCCAGCGTTTTGGCTGATCGACATTTTGATGAGGGTCTCGGATATGACATATTTATGGCCCACTTTTTATTATCTACTTTATTTTTTTGGACCCTCTTTTATTTCAACAGCAAGATATAACAGCCAATCAGAAAGCTAACCACAAATGGATCTATGTGTTAGTAAGGAAAAAATGGTGTTATAATAAAACTATCCCATTTTTTCATAATTATTACATAATCAATATCTTTGATATTTTTTCTAGTTTAAATAGTGAAAATTCATAAAATGTTTATAAAACTAAAATTATTATTGTAGTTGAGAAGAATTATTAGAGGTACTTAAATCATAATTGAGACCGCTCAACAAAAAAAAATCCATTTTCTCCTTTCATTTTCCCTCTAATCCCTATGGATTAGTTGTGTTGACAGTTAAAAGTTCGGAATATAGATAATATTAAGGGGATACATTTGTCCCTGATGGTTCTGGACTAGATATCAACCACCAGATCATTAAAAAAGAAAATGGAGAGCCTAGATTTAATGAATACCTAATACTTAAATAAAGACTAATTAATACCATAAAAAGTGAGATTTTTACTGATTCAATAATATTAGTAATTCCTGTACCCAACTAATACCAAATATCTCAACTTCCCCTCTCCTAAATCCTCCATCTGTGATCTGCTACACGGCTTTCTTCTCCAGTCGCTCAAACGAACACAGTTCCCACTCCGTTCTGCAACATCGGCTTTCTTCTCCAGCTGATCGACGTTCTGCATCGACCCTAGCGCTCCACTACCAACTATCCCCAAGTCCGACTCAGTTGCCGTCTTGTTTCAGCAACGTTCGAAAACCCTAACCGGTGGTAGACGAAGAAATTGCAGCCCACTACCTGACGCCGGTTGCTGCTGTTCTGTTTGATTTCTCTGCTAACAAGGCTAGAGCGAATCCAAAGCCCCTCCAGTGACCTGCAATATAGCTAAAGTGGCTTTGGTTGGTGCTCCCCATTCTTCTCGTTTCTCTCCAAGACCCAAGTAAGAAATTTGTTATTCATGTCCCACCGAGCTTGGCGCAGTTTCTCCGTCGCTTCTGGTATAGCGTCCTTCACTAATCTAGATCTTTCCTTTTTATATTATTTCATTCAGTCGCTACATTTTGAAGCTTCTTTCGCGTTCGACGGTCATACATTAATTCCTCTTCTTCGTTTTGATCGTGTAATATATATTATGTTGAATTTGATGCTTTTATTCGACGACAGCTGAGTATATTCTTCTGGTTTCCTTTTGGATCTTGCAATGTTGTAAATGGTACCAGTTAGTGCGTGTCTATGGTACTACAAATTTAAAACAATCTGGTACTTTGTTATACGATGTGTGGTATACTTCTGTTAGCACGGGGCTAGTACACCATGATGGTTGTCTATGGTACTACAAACATAAAACAATCTGGTACTATGTTATATGTTGTGTGGTGCACTTCTGTTATCACGTCACGGGGCTAGTACACAACGATGGTTGTGTATGGTACTATCTGATGGTTGTTGGTGGGATTAGGTGGTGGTTGTAATTGATACGGATTTATAAAATGTATGGTACTTAGTTATGCAAGAGTTTTATACATATGGTTGTGGGTTTTTTTTCTTCTTTTTTTTAGCGGGTTTCTGCTGATAAATTTATTAGTTTGTTTTCCTAATGCATGATTTATTGCAGTAATCAAGTTCTAGTTTTTAAATTATGATCTTGTCATATATATTATGTCAAATTTGAGGCTTTTGTTCGAGGACAATTTAGTGTATTCCTCTGGTTTCCTTTTTGGATCTTGCAATGTTGTGAATGGTACCAGTTAATGCGTGTCTATGGTACTACAAATTTAAAACAATCTGGTACTTTGTTATATGATGTGTGGTACACTTCTGTTAGCACGAGGCTAGTACACCATGTTGGTTGTCTATGGTACTACAAACATAAAATAGTCTGGTACTTTGTTATATGTTGTGTGGTGCAATTCTGTTATCACGTCACGGGGCTAGTACACAATGATGGTTGTGTATGGTACTATCCGATGGTTGTTGGTGGGATTAGGTGGTGGTTGTAATTGGTACGGATTCATAAAATGTATGGTACTTAGTTATGCAAGAGGTTTATACATATGGTTGTAGGTTTTTTTTTTCTTCTTTTTTTTTGAGCGGGTTTCTGCTGATAACATAATTGGTTTGTTTTCATAATGCATGATTTATTACAGTAATCAAGTTCTAGTTTTTTAATTTTGATCTTGTCATATATATTATGTCAAATTTGAGGCTTTTGTTCGAGGACAGCTTAGTGTATTCCTCTGGTTTCCTTTAGTGTGTTTTGTTTTTTCTTATTAATGTTATTGGTTTTTCAATGTGTGAATTAAAGTATCGACTCTCCTTGTTTGTTAAGTGTGTGATGTTTTTTTTAATTATGTGTTTTCAGCTATATGTCTTCTACAACATTAAATCAACCGTGTGTTCTGCACAAAAGCTAGAAGGAAGAAAACAGTAAGTTTTCGGAGTCGTTCCTTTTTCTACTGAATAATTAAAGTACTACTTATTGAACATAATTTAACTTATGTGGCTGGTAATTAATTCTGGTTAATGCTGGTTTTATATGATGCTCATTTTGTTGCTGATTTCATAAGATCTGTACATCTTTTTATTATCATTTTTTTTGTCGTATGCTTATCTGGGACGTGAGTGTGTAAGCATCTATTTGATTTAATCTGTTCGTGTGGATTAGTAATAATTAGTTCTGCTGGTTTTAATACATACTACTTTATCAATATCATTTATTCTCGTTTGTTCAGTGATCAGGTGATGCCAAATAGAGGGTGTAATTGAGGAGCTTCATGGTCAAGCGCATCAGATGTGGTGGAATTTGGCAGCAGGATTCAGTTTTTATTTTTTCTTGTAGCAAAATGCTTTAGCATAGCTTTATTTGTGGTTTTTTTTGCGGTCGTGGGATGCTGAAAAGGATTCATTTTTTTTTATGTTGGTATTCAACAGCTTGATTGTTGTAATACATTGACATCAATACAAAATACCTTTTTGTTGTGATTTGTACACCTAGTCCATGTTAAAAATATACCAATATTTAAATACCATTTTGGTCATAGAAGTGCACCACAAAATACGAATAAAACACCTTGATCTAGTTTTATAAACACCTGTAAATAGTCTAGACAAGGAGCTGTTAACAATTCACACATTAGAGACATTGTTTTTTGTTGTCTTACAGAATACCACCAGTTCTGTAATGTAATACCACCAGTTTTGTAATGTAATACCACCAAATTGGTAATGTAATACCACCAGTTCTCTAATGTAATACATGTCCCAAGTTCGTTCTTGGCAAATGTTTAAATACCGTCGTCAACATCAACACGAATTTCTGAACATGAACATACAAAGGTCAGTCATAAACATAGAGATATTAAAAAAATTAAAGAAAATCGAGTTTCATAAATACCTTTTTAATAAACCTAACAAGGAGGTTGTAGCAACTTTGATCCTGATGACATGGGTTTTATTACAAACAAAATACAGTACACCAACATTTATACAATAAAATACCACAATTCCGTTGATGAAACACCAATGACGCAGTCTATATGCACTCATGGTAATAATTGTGTTACTGAAAACATAGGTTTTTACATATGAATTGAATAACAATTTAAAAAGTTTACCTACACCACATATCCTACAAAACTACATAGGGATGTTTAATCACAAATGGTTTATTTTTTGGTTTTAGGTTGAGCGTTATGTTCATCCTCCCATTTGTCTAGGTAGTATACATTCTTGACTTTATTCCACCTAAAGTACATGTGCGCCTTGCACCCAGTTCTCATCTCGGCCCTCTTTTTCTTCTTAACTGTGTTCACAATGTTTGCAGCTTCTTCCGGGTTTGTAATCTGATTTTTAGGATTTTTCTTACTTCCCTTTTTAAAGCCCGCCCGGTTACATGCCATTTTGACGTACTCTGAAATTTCTGACTTCTTGCCAAGACGACCATATTCCGTTCTCACGACAAACGGTTTTGTCCTTGCGTAGTCGACGTAAATTTTTTTTGCAGCTAATAACAGAGGCGAACTCTAACTTTCGCCAGTACTCCTCATTTTGTGGTGTTAATACACTGAGCCCTGCATGATTAGTAGCCAAATTAGTTGATTACATTCCAACAGTTTATAAATAAATAAAAACCGATACAAGTAGCTGCAATGTTATCTAACCTATGTTTTAAAGTACCAGACTCGTGTCATTAAAAAACCAGTGGTTGTTAAACGGTGTACCACAGTTAAAAACAGAAAGCTGCAATATTATCAACACCATCCAGGGGCAATTGTATCCCCTTACCATTATCTATATTTCAAAAGATTTAATGATTGTATTGTTAAATACCTTTATTTGTTTAAACCAACAACATTGTCAAAACATAATAAACAACATTATTAGTTGATGACATACCAAACATGTGTAAATAATACCAGATATCTGTCATTAAACTACCAGTTCAGTTTGTACGTTATACCAAAAAAACTGATACTAGCAGGTAGATTCTATCCGTACCCACTAAATTGAATACATTGTCTCATAAAACTAAATCAAATTATATAACCATTGCAATCTTTAACCCGAGCATCCTCTCCATGGGGTTCTTCAACGTGTGTAAGTTGCTGAACTCCACCATCATCATCACAACAATCATCGGAGTAACGGTTTAGATCAATTTGCAATGATGATGTCGGCTCCATGTTTAATTTGATCGACAATTTCACTTTCAATCATATTTCTCCCGTCATCGACATCTGTCAACAGAGACAATTGCAAGCTTGTTGAATCTGGGGTATTTCTTCTGTCATCAACATCTGTCAAGCATTTTGAATCTGGTGACTTCAGATGCATATCAGATTTTGACACAAATGTAGGAGATGAGGAAGGTTGATTATTTGGCCTCTGTGATGGATCAACAAAACCGTCTGTCGGGAAACCTCTATGTTCATCCATCTAAAACAATGCTGAATATCGAAACTGACGAACTATAAGTTGGTGATGAATGCTTCAATTGCAGATCCAGTTTAATGAGTGTAGTGTAGAATTATCCTAATATAGTTTAACAGAGAGGAAGAGTTGCAGATTTTCACAGATTGTTGAAGTGAATATGCACGGCGTATTTCTCTGCAGACGGGCGTGGATTCGTTGAAGACGTGGGAGGATTCGTTGAAGAGGATGCTTCGATGATTTTACTGCGTGAATTGCGTTGACGACGCTGTGTTGAATTCACGGGAATTCTTGAATTCACTGGCGTGAGTAGTATTTTACTTGCGTGAATCGGTGTTGAAGACTGCCTGAAGACGGTGGCTTGAATTGACGACCGTGAGTAGTTATTCAAAAATTAAAATATTTCCACAAAATCAGTAAAAGTAACTACCACTAAATAAGTTTTATTTCCCTGAAAACAGTTTGATATCATCTGGACCCTCCATTAACATATTCTTTCATCTAATGGTTATAAATTAGTCCAGATTGGTCCAGGGATTGCTAATAAGGCCAGGAGTGAATCCGATGCCAAAAGTTCGAGCTATAACAAGCAAATATTAAGGACCAGCTGTGTTGCCCATTGACACTGCCTAACAAGTAGATATTAAGGACCAGCCTGACAGCAATATGCCTTTCCGTCAAATTTTGCAAGTCATCCATTTTCTATGAAAGAAAGACTAGATACTGCATTGTGTGAAGGCATTTGCCGTTTCTTATCTATAATTGGAAAAGATACCACTATAAATCTGTAGCTCTTATTTTGGGAGCCTAAAGACTACGTCATCTATAAAGCAATAATCATAAAGCTTTTTTTTCTTCCCAAAAGATCACATAACTGGTAGTTATTATGTATTTTACATAGTAGTTAATTTTCAAATAGGATTAGTAGAGTTTTCTTTTTAAATAGGATTAAGCTTTTAAGTAAGGCTCTGTTCCATGGTCACGATTTTGCTTTTGGGTAGATTAATGTGACAGATGTTAATTTACTTGTCACTGTCGAACACTCCTAAAGTGTCGCTATTTCCATGTTAAGTTCTTTCCCACCCCTCATTTGGCAGGGTCGGGTATCACACGGACTCATGTGCGTGCGGCACTCTAGTAGTCAACAACATTAGCAATGTGATATAAGTTATAGCCAAACAAAAGTAAAGAGGAGCAATCCCGGGAAAAAAAATCGCCCCGCTAAAACTAATCTTATTCGATCTTTAAGTTTCCCAAAAATCAATCCTTTAAGTAAGCATGTAAAGTCTGTTAACATAATTTCCTAACTGTTGTATCATATCTAAATCGTTATAGAATAAATAAAATAGTAACATCAATGCTCTAATGAGCATAAAGCAAAGACAGATTATTTTTATTTGCAGTAGTGCATTTGTAGGTAGGTGGAGGATATGTTTGGTATGGGATACCTTTAGTCTACTGGAGCAGTGCTCCCTGCCCACCACCCATTTCTGGGTGTATCCAGGCGGTGGTTATTGGCCGGTCTGCCCGGCAAAGGGTTATGATCCGTATGGAGGGTATAGCCAGTTACAGACGATGGGCTCTTGGCATTACAACCCCGGCACGGGATGGTTTCCTGAGGGGGCGGGACAGTCGGCACCTGTCGTCCATGCAACAAAATGTAAATGTTGGGGTATGCGAGGACGCTTGTCCAAGGGACCATGGGGAGCGGTGGCCGGGCGCCATCATAATCATCCGACCACCTAGCGGTAATAACTCGGGACCTGACCCAGTTATGGAGGATATCATCAACAATAACAGGGGGGTGGTGGGAATATATCCAGTGGATCGATAAGCTTGGTAATGGAGATGATTGTGGGTTAATGATGAGACCGGAATGGTGGGGCTTCTGATGCTCTTTTTAGTAGGCTGGGGTCTGAGCGATTGGCAACTCAGGCTGAATTGATGAGGATGACACAGAGGATTTTGGCCTTGGGAGCCTTTTCGAGACCCGGAATTTCCTCTGGGTTCGAGCCAGCTAGAGATCCTCCCATTGTGGGACATACCCTGAGGAGCAGCTGTTAAAGAGGAAGCAAGAAAAACTCTCATCTTTGCCAAAAAGCTCGGATGCAACACCGTCCAACGAGACGCTTGCCCTATCCAATTATGAAAAGATCAATCGAGCTCAGAAAGGAGCTTCGGCGGAGTATCACACTGAGAGTGACGAATCAATTGAGGATTTGATAGATGCTCTAGGCTACATCTAAATATAAGGGCAAGAGAGTTCGAGGGGCAGGACCCATAGGGTTTGGTAAGTTTGCACGGGTTAGTAAGGTGGCCTTGCGGGGCAGCAAGAAAAAAGCTAGTAGATTAAGGATCCTCTTAGCTAGTAAGTTTAGTAGGGATAGAAAGGTTTTTACATGCAGGTTAGTGTAGTTAAATTCCCTTTCTGTAACGCTTTTTTTGTTCTTTATGGCTTTGTTTCTTTGTTTCTTTTTTTTTTTGCTCCAATTGGTTCTAAAGCGGGAAAGGCATTTATGCCTCAATACTGCTATGTAAGCTGGGCAACCAGCCAATTATCAAAAAATAGTAACATCAATGGAGACCCTGGGAACTAACGGTGAAGTCGCTCACGTTCTGGCAAAATCAACCTATACATTCATAGTGATATTCCAGGATGTGGAGAGTAGACAACGCTTCCTCCAAATCAAAAGTGGAAGTGAGATGAGTGGGCTGTGAGTTAGGAACGAGGATAACATGGAAAGCCACGGATAGTCAACGTGGCGGTCCATGGACTTCCTCCGCAGGCCTGGTGTGAAGTAATGGTGGCATCGGGTCCGGTTCTACCGGAAACGGGGTTCTACCCGGAACCGATTGGAAACCGTAACCGGCCGGGAACCGGTGGAATCGGAACCGGAACCGAACCGCCTCATCCGGTTCCGAATACGAATACATGTTTTGAGATTCGGGCCCGAACCGGAACCGGAACCCCCCGCTGGAAAACCGTCGTCGGATTCGGAACCAGAACCGCCCCGGAACCGGTTTGAAGTTACCGTTGGGTTTTTAAAATGTAACCTCTTAGTAGTTGTACTCTTTTTCCTTATTAGGGTTTTCCCAATGGATTTTTAACCTAATAAGGTTTTAATGAGGCAGTGAATCATATAATAAAATTCTCTTGTTCCTTATTTTTTGTAAATTCAATAAAAATTACTAAGTCTTTTTTTCTACACATTTAGGATTATAAACTTGAGAATAACCTATCTAGGAGTAAAGTGGATGAAAATAGCAACGTGTGCACTCAAACGAATCTCAAATCAGAGCTAAAACGAAGCACTGAGCCGATCGATCTTTCCAGAACCGGTCGGAACGATCAGAACCGAAACACGGAACCGGCTGGCACCGGAACCGGTTTTTTGACGAATCCGAAGCGAATCCAGATTTCAGAAACCGGAACCGGGAACCGTAACCGGAACCGCCCAGACCGGTTCCGAATACGAATACACATTTTCTGGAACCGGAAACCGGTGGAACCGGAACCGGAACCGGTGGAACCGGAACCCGTGGCCACCATTAGTTGTGAAGCGTCCGTAAGAAATATTTTGGGTAGATATGGCAAGTCAGGCAAGATCAGGGAGATTGAAACGGATTTCCACAACTTCCCAGCAAACCTCGATGTGTTCGCTACAATCAAACATCTACATTCAAAATCCTCAACGGGGAGGTGGAGGTCATTTTTGATAACAGGACAGCACTGGTAGGTGTGATAGAAGTCTGGACGGATGAGATAGGAGAAAACCAGGCGGAGAGAAGCAATACAAGTCTGGAAAATCCAAACAACCCGGGTAACGTTAGTGTTCCCGGTGACGATATCCTCGACGTCGCCGGCGGAAGCAATGCTGAGTCAGACGTAATTCCAATCGTCGCACCTGACCAGGGGCTGGAAATAACTCCCACACTGTTCCGACATGGCACAATCCGAATATCAGTAATAACGCGACGGTTATAATCCGGCATCCCCAATAGTGTGGATTCCACCCATAATATATTAAAAGAGAAAAAAGAAAATGATGAGGTGGAGGGGAGAGGATGTAAGGGCAACCACAATAAGGAAAGTGGATTCCACCACCCATTAAAATATATTATTATAATCTCTTCTCTCACATTCTCTCTCTTTGTGTCAGCAAGAACCTTCTCTCTCCAGGTTCTTAATTAAGCAACCCGCTCTTATTCTCTCTCTTCACATCACTATTTATCTTTTTATTTTAACCTTCATCTATGTAACCGTGTCAAGAAAACCCCATTGTGGATTGCCCTAAGGGGTTCTTAACTAAGACACCCTCTTTTTAGAGAACCTAGGTAAATAAGAGAGATGAGAAGATAATAAAATAAATTGTTAGTGGGTGGAATCCACTTTTGTTATTTGGATGCCGAAGTGTTAAAAAAGGAGAAGCATGGCATATTATATGGAAACAGTAAATGTCAGCCGCAAAGCAAAAGCTGGTTATTGGAAGTGGGAAAAATATGGCGGTGAGAAGATGGTGGACATTAATTGGCAAGTGGGCCTTACTCGAACAAACGTGGAATAGTGGAAAGGTGTGGGAACATTGGGAACAGTGGCAGGACCTATGTTGCAAGCGTGCCCCACAGGTTTGTTTGTAAAATAATACATATGTGTCTATATATAGTAAAAATAGATAATGTAGATAACTAAATAATTAGCTCAATATGATATTTTGACATTGAAATTTAGGTTGATTCTATCAGTTACGACAATAATAGTGAAAAACATCTCTACTCATAAAATATATAAGATAGAAGAATTAGTTAGTGATAATCTAAACACTTAGTAAATATAATTTAAATATTGAACATTGTTAAAATTTTAATTTTAATATTTTTGTTTGCTATATTTTTATTCGGTTCAAGTGTCCCACAGATTTTATATACTCTAGGTCCGCCATGATTGGGAAAATGTGCTATGGGTAACGGATACGTCGTATTAAAAGTACAAGAAAAGCTCACGGCTGATACAGAGACAGTAGTCGAAGATGCCACGTGTCAGGACCCATTTAATAGCAACAGTTATCTATTTGAGCAAACAAATCGGAGCCCATCGTCTCCTGACTGTGGCACGAATGACAAAGCCACCCAGAATATAGGCGTTAGTAACCCAACGCTTGCTTTAAGCCCAATCGGGGAAAATGCCCAAATAGAGGTGTGCTATGGATCGCTGGTTAACCCTAACAACGGCACCCCCACCCCGGTAGGTCAGATCCTATACCAGGCATACAACTATATGTGGATCTCTCCCCGCAAATCCAAAAGCCTGCAAATGAGAATAGGGCAGTAGTTCGTGACAGGAAAGCAAGAAAAGGAAACGACACTGTCTCATCAGAAGCTAGGAGATGTTTCAAGTATGGTCAAAGACTGCGTGTCTCTTATCCCTACCCAAGTAAATCACTAGCGAATCTGGATCGTATTCTCAGAAGAAATCATAAGTCTAACACCCATAAGGATGAGCCCAGCAGTAGCGTTTTACAATATACAAGGAGCAAAAAGGGCAGAAAAATGGGCCCTGGTGAAAAAGGAAATCAGGAAAACCAACACGGTGATGATGGGACTAATGGAGACCCACCACACCAGACCTTGTAATAAAAAACGCAACTTGTGGGGGGCAGGCCAGAGTACGGAATGGTGCGAAACTTTTGCTGTAGGCCACTCTGGCGGTCTGATTATTGCTTGGTCCCCTGACAACATCACGGCAAGAGAAATGACAAAGAATGAAAGATGGATAGTTATGGAAGTAAGCTTCAAACCACAAGAGTACTCTAGAATAATCATATTTGTGTATGGTCCGACAAGGCCGGATGCAAGAAATGAAGTCTACCAGCAGTTATTGACTTTCAAAACTTCGACGACGCTGCCACTCCTGGTCCTTGGGGAATTTAACGAAGTTCGGAATGGTGCAGAGCGAAGGGGTGGAAGTATAACATCTATTACACAGTCTATGAGAACCTTCGAAAGCTGGATCATGACATGGAAATGGTAGAAGTTTCACTGACAGGAAGCAAATATACATGGAGGAACAGGGGCTCATTCAACAAAATTGATAGAGCTTCTGTATGTCGGATTGGATGTCCCAGTTTCCCAAACATGCTACTTAGAGGGCGGCCTTGGGGGATCAGGATCACAGATTCATGTGGTTGGAACTACTAAAACAAGATTGGGGTCCTCGTCCGTTTAGGACGTTGGACGCTTGGCTGGAAGACGAGAAGTTCATGTCGTTTTTTAAGAAAGAGTGTGAGAAACTACCGGGCTCTCGGGTGAGTATGAAACTGAAAGAAATGAAAGAGGTGTTGAGAAGATGGAACAGAGATCATTTTGGAAATATCAATCAGGTTCTGGAGAAACTCCAGGAGGATTTACGTAAAATAGATGAAGAAGATGAAAATTCTGGGCCAAGTGCGGAAAGGTTGACTGAACGAACAAGAGTCAAAGGTGAATTATGGAAGACCCTGAGGAAGGAGGAGAGGTATTGGAGACAGATGTCCAGAGAAAAATGTGTAAGAGCAGGTGATACCAATACCCGCTACTTTCATATGAAAGCCACCATCAACCGCAACACAAATAGAATTGCAGGACTGCTGATCAATGGGAGGTTGTCTTATAAACCTTCAGATATAAGAACAGAAGCAAGGAAGTATTTTAAAAGAACTGTATAGGTCGAACTGGGCAACTGGTTCTGCTCCGTTTAATGAGGGACGGCCAGTTCTACCTGTGGCTGTCAAACGTGATCTGATTGCAATCCCCACAAGACTGGAAATTACACTAGTGGAAAAAAGTCTAATAACACGGACCTTATAACACGGTTAAACTGGAAGTGTGTTATATAAGTATTATATAACACGGTTTGAAAAGAAACGTGTTATAAACTGTTTATATAACACGGTTCCCCCTCCACCCGTGTTATAAAACGAATCAAAAACTATGCCGTTTAGTGCCCGTGTATTTCTTTTAACGTTTTATAAGACGGTTATATAACACGGTTGGAGTGAACCGTGTTATAAGGTTTGGTACGACGACGTTTTGAAGGTTATAACACGGGTTTATTTAACCGTGTTATATAAGTCGTATCTATTACTGCCTCTCTCGGTTTCCCTCCTCTCATTTCCCTTTTTCACTCTGGCCCGCGAAAACCTCCACGACCTCCTTCCTTCTCCTCTTGTGTCGAAGCCGATCTGCTGCTGCTTCCGCCGGTGATCTCTAACCACCGTCGCCGCCACCAGTTCGCTGCTCTAGTTCCCTTCTTCAGTTCGTTGCTCCAGTTCGGTGCTCCAGTTTGCTGCTCTAGTTCGAAGAAGCAAAAGGTCGAAGAGAACCAGAAGCCGACGCCATTCGAAGCTGCAATCCTGATTTTTCTTCCCGGTAACTTCTATACCTAATTTAAGCTACTACGTTGCCATCTTGAGTTTGAAATTGAGTATACCAAAACCACTCTAGCTGATGATTTACAATCTTGTTTTTGAGTAAAGAATTAGAGTACACTCGAATGCAAATGTAAGAAAAAAAACAAGATTATGTGAATGTGAATGTTTTTGCTCTGTAAAGTTCTTGTATGATGCTCTATGCTCAATGGACGTTATTTTGTCTTTAGGATAGTCGCAAATCTATATCTCTCTGTATGTCTAAACTAGATCTGTATAGTATGTTCATGATCCAACTCTATTACCCACTGTTTTTATTAACAAACTTAGACTTGAACTGAGGAATTTAGTGGCAGTAAATTGTTCTCTTTCCATAAAAGATCTTCTCCTATACTTTAGAAAAGATGATTTAATAATTCTCTCTCTATATTTCCATGTAAACATTGATGTGTTTTCTAGCAGAAAAGGAATAGCATATTTGGTAAAGTAACCATCCAAAAAAATTTATTGTAATTTGTTTATTATTCAGCAGTAAAAAAAATGTTGTAACCTGTTCCGCAGTTTGTTAGAGGTTATGTAAGACCAGAATACTATATATACATAGGAACAAATAGCTCTAGGGTTACGACTTTTCTTGTGCAAAAGCAGAAATTCGGTTCTAATAATTTTGTGCTCTAATGGCATGTTTCTGTAATCGGTTAATATGTTTGCCTGTCACTATGCTGATGTCTTGAATGCCCTTGTTGTCATGTCGAGATTTCTGTTTTAGGCTCATATGCATGCGAATTCATGTTAGGCACATTAAATGGTAACAGAAGCGAACATATAAAAACCTGAGATTATGTGTTAGGCTCGATATGAGAATTCATGTTCCCAAACAGCTTAATGCCATGTCAATTTTGTTTTTGTTTTTAAACTTGTCTCTTGCAGTTAGGATTAAACACCAGTAGAAGACTTCGATTCAATTTGCCCTACTTTGATTCTTGGCTTTAGTTTGCTTACAACAGATTGATAAATCCCTTTTCAGCAGAAAACTAGTCAATCTCATTCAATCCCTACATTTTCCTCGGTCTGTATTAATTGATTCTTTTTTTTTCTGACAGAGGAGATTGACTAAAATTGAGCTAGCAATTCTTGATCCAGGTCTGTTATACTAGATTAAAGTTTTAAAAACTTTAAAGAAAAGAGCTAGAATAAATGGTGTTTAAAGCCAAACTTGTTTTTTCTGCCTTGCTCCAGATTCGAAAGTAAGAACAAGACATAACTAAAGAGTAAAAACTGAAATGCAAAACTGAAATTTAAAAGCAATTAGTAAGTGTTGCAACAGATTATGAATTCATCTTGTATTTGCATTTAAACTCTGATGCACATAATCTAGCATGTATAACATGATCAGTATCTATTTGGGGCCTAAGATAATTTTTGTTATCAAGGATATATACTGCTTTAATACTTTGCAGTTTCATAGGTTTGAAATTTTGAACCAATAATTGTATATACTTTGTATTTGAACTCTATAACACCCTGGCACTTACTTAGTCCTGTACTAAGTTGTTGTTTTTGAAAAAGCTAAGGCAGTATCCAATTCTGATTTTTGATACTTGCTATTTTTTCAAGACCGCTTCAGCCTAGCAAAGTAATATGCACTGACGAACAACAATTTTATCTCTGTCTGCAAAAACAATAGATCATGTTTGAATTCTTACTTTTAACTGCTAATGTAAGGCAATTTCATCTGTCATCTGCTTTAAAACAGTTTTTTAAATCTCCACTCTATAAACATATTGAACCTTGTGTACTTTTGCCTCAATCAAGTGTAGTACAGCCTAGGATCTAGTAGATGTAGATCGTATTTTGTGTATAGACACCTTGTAAATCTGTTTGGGACATGAAAAAGCAATGCTTGGTATCTGAAAGAAAAGGTCAAGTGTGAATATTTTTGCTTAATTAAGATAGGAATCATACTCTGATTTCGTCCTTGATTTATGTTGCTACTAATAGGTATATTTGAGTAGTTTGATTCTGTTTTCTATTTGAATTTTTTTAGCCTTGATTGTTTGTTGCTTCTTACCAAAGGGGACATGCATCTGTTAATGATTTTTGTACTGCTCATAGTGTCTATGATATACTGCTGCTAGGAGAAATATTGATCCTGATTTTTAGCAGCCTTTGGAGACGTGTTTGGGTGCTTTTTATGGCGTAAAAGCGCTTGTCCTGGCAAAAGTTTTCTGATAATAGTAAATGCTTCGTGGTTCTGTTTCTTCTTTATTAAGTTAATAAAAACATGAAGAAATTTAGTTTCACTTGAATCATTCAGCCTGTTTTCTAAGCTAAAATGGTGTGTCAATTAGAAGATTTTATTCCTTGTATGAGCATTCTTTGATCATTTTTTGCTGCTCTAGGTAAGGCTTATTATAATAGAATTTTTTAACCGCTGGCACTTACTTAGTCCGGTACTAAGTTATTGTTTTTTGAAAAAACTAAGAGCAGTATCCAATTCTGATTTTGATACTTGCTATTGTTACAAAGATTGCTTCAGCCTAGCAAAGTAATATGCACTGACCAACAACAATTTTTTAGTTTGATTATGTTGCTACTAATAGGTATATTTGAATAGTTTGATTCTGTTTTCTATTTGAAATATTTTAGCCTTGATTGTTTGTTGCTTCTTACCAAAGGGGACATGCATCTGTTAATGATTCTGCCTGAAAGGGAACACTGTATTTCACCACCAGTCTACATAACATCTCGATTTAAAGAGCAGTTTTTTGGTATCTTTTTGGACAACTTTGTGTAATGTATTTTGTTCTTCGTAATATTTAGGAAGTTAGTCTGACAATGGGAACTCCATGGTACATCTAGAGTCACCTGCTTGGTATATATAACCACTGGTGTGGTGCTAGAGGTATTCACTTTTTAGTTGTTTCTTCTGTTTCTCTTCCTTCTTCAATTTAAAAAAAGTATTATATAATGATTATTCATTGAAAACAGAATCCCAAAAGAAATCTCTCAATATAATGATTTGATTCTTCGTATTTATGTTATCTGAACTCTGATAGACTATGTTCCTCATTTACTTTTCAGGTTGTTATATCCTTTACCATTCAAATAACATTGAACAAACTCAGTTCCTTTTGCTTGATTTCCTTGTAAGATGAAACCAAATGAAGATTGACTGACACTACTCAAGATGGAGGTATATACAACCCATTATCTTCAATATATGCAAATGCAATTATGGGTGTGCATATCTAATGTTGTGGCTTTCCAAACTTTTTAAAATAAAAATAAAATTTCAAGTGGAGGACAAATGAGCTTTCAGCCAAATGTCAAGCATTTCTCTTTCATCGTCTTGACTGCCCGAACAATGGGAATAGAGTGTTGTCAAAGATTTAAATTTTTACACTGTTTTCTAATAGACGTGTTTGATCCCTGCTGATGGTTCTATTTTTGCTTACTGTATGGAAATGTTGTTTTGCACCAGCATTTGTTTTGCACTATTTCGTTTAATTATCAAGTATACATTCTTAGACTATTTCAGGAGCTCTTTAAATTCTGTTTCTGCATCTATTTTTCAAGAGCCTTATTAATGGATACTTCAAACTAAAGAAAATAATAGTATCACATGCCTTCTGTTGCTGCTGTTTAGCAGTAGTGCAGCTTCGAACTTTGCCGAGTTTCTACCCGGTCCAGCTACTATTTGTTTCTTCGTCTTTGAAGCATTTTTGGTGCTAGAAGTTGCATCTTCGGACATTTTGAGACTTGATAGTGGGTACACATAGGCTGACACAGAAGCAACAGGTATTAGTATTATTTTTCTTCATTTTGTATGGACTGAAGTTTCATAAAGTTTTATTAACCATTATCTGGTTGTATTCCATCTACTGCATAATACACATGTAATTGTGGAACTTCTTTATTTTCCTTAGTCATAATTGAACCTCACTCTTGCTGCTTCTATTTCTTACGCTGTCAATATTTCATCTTATGTATACGAAGGATTGAAAAAAAAAAAAAACGTTATCAAAATAGAAAATGTGAATTCAACTAAGCTGTTGCTGGTACATACTGTTGTAGATAAAAGTCTGTGGAATTGCTGCTGTGTAGATAGATCTGTGGAGCTGCGCTACTCTTCTTTCTATTCTTCCAAAACCGGTACTATACTTAAACTCATTTTCTTCTCTAAAGTTATACATTTTTCTATTGGTTCTTGAAATAAAACATAGTTACTCGTTCAAGATATACTCAATAGGGGTATATTTTTGATAGTCCCCGTTGGGACTGTCCATGATCGTTTAATTCCACTTAGGTTGTGAATGGAAATTTGATATGTGGTTCAATAGACCATTTTGGTTCAATTTGTCTACTTTTCTTCGAGGGCATATATTTGATAACGAACTTATCAGTATCATGTACTTGAAGAAACATAGGGAAATGCTGCCGAAATTTCTATTGAACTATATATCAAAAACTAGTTCACATGTGGGATCAAACGTGATTGGATGAGTTTAGGTTGATAAAATACAATAACAATTGCATGGACCTTGAACTATTGTGACATTTGTTTTCATCACAAAACAAAAGGCGGATATGGATCGTTCGTGGATGTACAAACAAGAGCTAGGAAACGAGTATATCGCAGGGGTTAAGGAATTTTGTAGAGTGGCTCGACAGAATATAAGACCCGAGGATTGTGGTTACATGCTATGTCCTTGCAGAAAGTGCTCAAATGATCTGAAATATGACAGCACACGCATAATCTTTGATCACTTGACCCGCTACGGTTTCATGGAAAACTACACAGTGTGGAAATGGCACGGTGAGAGTTCAGACAATGTGCATGTGTCTCATCGTCAATCTCAACCAGATATTCAACCAGATGTTGACAATTTAAATGTGGGTGGTAGTGATTCAGAGTTAAGTGAGGCAGATGAGGATCAGATTGATGAAATGCTACAAGATGTCGAGCAACATTATTCTGGCAAGCCCGGTGCGTATGAGAATCTGAAGGAGTCGGCAAAGACACCATTGTATCCCGGATGTGATGTGTTGAAGTTGAACAAACTGAATGTCGCCTTAAAGTTGTTGAATCTGAAAGCAAAGCACGGTTGGAGTGATGTAAGCTTCTCTGCTTTGCTAGAGCTACTGAAAGATGTTCTTCCAATCCCAAATGAATTGCCAATATCAACATATCATGCCAAGAAACTACTCTGTCCAATGGGAATAGAGTATAAAAAAATTCATGCTTGTGTGAATGGATGCATTCTATATTGGAAAGATAATGAAGATGCTGTTAGTTGTTCGGAGTGTGGAGAGCCTCGCTATTTGAAAAAGAGGGATATAGATTCCGGCGTAGTGACCACCAATGTACCAGCAAAGGTTCTATGGTATTTGCCAATAATCCCACGTTTCAAACGTTTATTTGCAGTTGAGAAAGATGCAAAAAACCTAAGGTGGCATGCAACAAGGAAAAAAGATGAAAAACTCAGACATCCTGCGGATTCACCTCAGTGGAGAAATATTGATCGAACGTTTGTTCAGTTTGGTCGGGATGCAAGAAATTTAAGACTTGGTCTGTGCACGGACGGGATGAACCCTTACGGCACTTTGAGCAGCATACACAGTACATGGCCAGTCTTGCTGACAATATACAACCTTCCCTCCTGGCTATGTATGAAACCACGGAATATTATGCTTACTCTTTTGATCTCTGGTCCAAAGCAACCAGGAAACAAAATAGATGTATTCCTTGCACCGTTGATTGAGGATTTACAATTACTTTGGAATGAAGGAACTATGGTATATGACTCATTTGCAAAGGAGAACTTCAATCTCCGCGCTATGTTATTCTGTACAATAAATGATTTCCCGGCTTATAGCAATCTTTCAGGTTACACATGCAAGGGTGCGAAGGCGTGCCCTATATGCGAGGATGACTCTGTTGACCTTCGTTTGAAGCACTGTGGTAAAAATGTTTACCTAGGCAATCGCAGATTTCTTCCAATTGATCACAGATATCGAAAAATGACAAAACAATTCAATAGGAAAACCGAATATAGTGTCACTAGATTTCCTCTATCAGGCACTACTATTTTCAAAAGGGTAAAAGATATTGTGAACAACTTTGGCCCACCATTGAAGCGGCCCGTAAAATGTATTTGGAAGAAAAAATCAGTGTTTTGGGAACTCGAGTACTGGAAACATCTACAAGTCAGACATTGTTTAGATGGAATGCATATTGAAAAGAATGTGGGAGAAAGTTTGATTGGGACATTGCTCAATATCAAAGGAAAAACAAAAGACCATGTCAAGGCAAGGAAAGATCTAGTTGAATTGGGAATACGTGCAGAATTGGCACCACAGGAACGCGGAAAGCGTATTTATTTACCGCCTGCTTGTCACACATTATCAAAACAGGAGAAACACAGTCTTTGCAGTAGTCTGTACAATACCAAGGTTCCGACCGGTTACTCATCTAACATACATAGTCTTGTTTCCATGTCAGATCTCAAATTGGTTGGAATGAAATCACATGACTACCGTGTATTAATGCAATATCTTCTACCAGTTGCAATTCGCGGTATACTGCCAGTAGATGTTCGAAAGACAATAACTAACCTTTGTTATTTTTTCAAAGCCATATCCGCAAAGGTCCTTGACGTGGAGACATTGGAAAAGTTGCAAGCTGGTGTAGTTGTGACGTTGTGCCAGCTTGAGATGTATTTCCCTCCATCCTTTTTTGACATTATGGTGCATCTTGTTATTCACTTGGTTAGAGAAATCAAAGAGTGTGGGCCAATGTACCTTCGTTATATGTACCCATTTGAAAGATACATGGGTATCCTGAAAAAAAAGATGAAGAATCGTCGTTGTCCAGAAGGAAGCATAATTGAAGGGGTAACAACTGAGGAAGCGGTTGACTTCTGTACTCACTACTTGGAAGGGATAGACTTCATCGGTCTTCCAAAAGATAGACATGATGAAAGAAGTATGGGAGTGGGTGTTAAAGGAAAAAGAATGCATAAACCTGATATAGACCTCCTTAATAAAGCACATTTACTGGTACTGAAGCATTTGGAAGTGGTTGAACCTTACTTTGAAGAACACATGACTCTCCTCAGACAGCAAAATCCGACCATGGGCAATGTCAGGTTACTGAAGGAACAAAATAGAACTTTCATTGAGTGGCTCAAGGAACGAGTGTTTTCTGAAGAATCACGAAATGTTCCACAGTTACTGCCGTGGTTGGCGAGTGGACCCGCACTTGATGTAGTTTCATACGAAGGATATGATATCAATGGGTTCACATTCTACACCCTTAGACAAGATAGCAAGTCAACAGTGCAAAATAGTGGCATCAATGTTGTTGCATCTCAAGAATTGTATCAAAATAAACGAGATCTTGCTCCAATTATAGACACTAAACAATATCATGGGGTTATACACGACATATGGGTTCTTGACTACACACAATATGAAATTTGTTTGTTTCGTTGTGAATGGGTAGATAATAAACATGGTTGTTATGTTGATGAGTTTGGGATGACACTTGTTGATCTTAGTAGAGCTACTTCAACCGATGATCCATTTGTCGTTGCAACTGATGCAAAGCAAGTGTTCTACGTGAGTGACCCAAGCAACTCCAAATGGTCAATTGTTTTGCAAGGCAAAAGATGTATGCTTGATGTTGACAAAGATATTGAGGAGGACGATAATGAATTGGTGGAAGAAGCTCCCCCCACATTAGTTACGTCTGATGAGGATGATTCTCATGGTAACATGAATGCTCAATACATACAATCCAATCATGATGAAGGGTTGTGGATCCAGAAGTAAATATTTACGTAAGTTAGGAAACCATTTGGTATATTGATGTGTTTTACATTTTGTTTACTTTAAACTTTTATTATTTTTTTACCATTCTTTTATGTCTTGCCACAAATAATCTAATTACATTTTGGTTCTTTGTTTTCAGATGTCTGATATGGATGTAGATAGTGATGCGGAGGCCGATGATCAGCAGAACCAAGATGATGATCAGGGACCTTTCGATCATAGCACCCCGTTACCTACACGAAAAAAGGGCCGAGGACCTACTAGGGGGTTGAAAGCTAAGAAGAGTAAGAAAACCATCCTTGAATGGGATCCCTACCTTAGGCCCTCGGGTGATTCGAAGCATCAATTCGCTAGCATGTTAGGAAGTTTGTGCAAAAGTAAGTGCAATATAAACCAGAATTGGGATGATGTAGATCAAGGCCGCAAGGAGTTGATGTGGGAGGCAGTTAGAGACAAATATGGTATACCTGACCATTTGAAGGACAAGGTTATGTCTATGTTATCTGAGAGACATAGACAGTTCAAACATTCGTTGGTCAGACGTTATATCAACCCTGAGACTCGAAACCCTAGACTCTCTCCACCATGGATTCTATATGAGGGGATGATCACTCAAGCTGACTGGGATTTGTTTGTCGCCTACCACATCTCGCCTGAGTTCAAGGTAGTATTGTTTTATCTAATATGGTTATCTTATTCAACAAATTGATTTGAAGTCAATATTAATTGTTAATAACTTTGTTTTTGTAATAATCTTGTCATTAGGAAAAACAAGCGAAGGCTAGAGCAAATCAAGAGAAAAATATACATCCGCATCATATGGGTAAGAAGGGATATACTGGGTCTATTCCCATATGGAAGGAGGAGGGTTTACTTAAAATCTTCAATGAGGACGGCAGTGAAGAAATAGTTCAATCAATAGAAGAAGCGGAAAGAAGTAATTTTTATTTGTTGGGGCGACAGATCAAGGGTCCTGATGGACAATGGTTCTTCCCAAATCGTGAGACGGAGGAGCTCTCCAAAAAAGTGGTAAGTGTTATAACTTTGTTAGTGGTATAGCTATTTATTGTACAGGTAAAATATTCAAATATTGATATTTTTTTTAAAGAATGAGTTAAAGGAATCTATAAAGAGAAAAGAGTGGACCCCTGTTGGAGAGGATGACATACTGAATAGGGCGTTAGGGAGCAAAGATCACCCGGGTCGAGTTAGGGGGCTAGGAGGTCAGGTGCGCAAAAGGGATGTGTTCTCAAAGTCAGGAAATGCACATATTGGGATGGATTACGTGGAGAGAATTGTTGAAAAGAAGTTGGAAGAGAGGTTACAAAAGGTACAATGTCCTGATCAAAAGATTGAGGAGAAAATGCGCGCCTTTCTATTGCAGCATGGACTCTTGCAGCCTAACACTACACCATCGTCTGCTGCTGGTCATACACAGACGTTTTCCCAACCTTCTACGTCTGGTTCGATGGATCCATATCCATACCAAAACCTAAAGGTATGTAATAATTTCTAATGTAAAGTCACTAATACATTTAATTTTTAAAAAGAATTATTAATTAAAACTTTGATAATTGTATAGGATCCACAAACGTGTCGTCTATGTCTCTGGATTAATGGAGTCCTCGTAGAAGTCGCATATGGGCAAGTCTTGAAATCTGCATCTAATTCTACTGTCCACGGCTATCCTCTACCAGCGTACTATGCACGAGTATCTATTGACACCATCGTCGATGGTTATGAGAGTTCAAACCTCCCGTTATCAATCAACAAGTGGACAAGATTGCAAGAAGCAATTGGTTCATGGGTGTGTTGGCCGGTTAACTGTTTGTTCTTGATAGATGAGGTACAATTTAAATATTCCATGATATAATATTGTTTTTATCAATAGTTGTATTGTTTTATTAGTTGTTAATTGTTTATTTTTTACTTACGGAGCAGCAGAGGGAAAACGAGATTGTGCCCACTACTGCTCAGCCATCGCCCCAGAGGGAAAACCAGAGTGTGGCCACTACTGCTCAGCCATCGCCCCAGAGGGAAAACCAGAGTGTGGCCACTACTGCTCAGCCATCGCCCCAGTTGGATTGCGCCGCGGGTTCTAGTGTGAGGAAGAGAAAATTATTTATGTCAAAACAAACTGTCGCTAGGCTAAGCGCTAATATGAGACAGATCCATGAGAAGATCCTTCAGGTTCCCGAAACTGTGGTGAACATTTCTCTGAAGTTGCCAAAATCCATACTTCATTATAAAGAAGATAATGAAACGTCAATCGCGTTTTATGAGATCGGAGAATTGATGAGGTGGGACTGGGTGATGGCATCCATAGTGCAAGCTTATGAACTGTAAGTCTTCGCTAACTTTTAGTTAATTACCGTACTCAGTTAATTTGTTAATTTGTTGATTGTGTCTTATTATTTTACAAGGCATTTATATTCAAAGTTGCGTTCATGCGGGAAAAGCAATGTAGTGATATTTCTATGTCCTCAAATAACATCTACTACTGAGGCACGAAGGGATTCAGGAGCATTTATGGACTATGTTGAAAATGCATTTGTTGCCGGGATGAGCAAAAAAAGTAGATTTGCACTTATTCCTTACCATCAGATGTGAGTTGTTTTTGTAGTAAACATATTTAGTTGCTTTTTTTTTGTTTTATATTATTCTAACTTAATGTGATTCAAATGTAGTAACCACTGGATCCTTATTATTATTACAATGCAAAATCCTGGAATGTTGGTGCTCGATCCTAAGGGAATGTTGTCAAATGACATTGAGATTACAGATTTTATCGTAAGGTATATTTCATAAACAAAGAGTCATTGAAATTTTGACTGTTATCAAAATATTCACTAAGTGTAATATCTGATTTTGTTTTAATTAGAGGATTTGTAAATGCTCAACTGACGAGTGGAATGAGTAATCCTATTCGAATTGAAGATTGGGATGTCCGTCATTTGACGGTAAACAATTCTATACACTCATTCGCAATACATTTGTTGCTTATTTCGTTTATTTTTAAAAACATTGACTAACATTCTTGTTTTACTACTATAATAGGTACCTAAGCAGAAAGATGATACTACTTGTGGTTATTATACGCTGAAGTTTATGCATGACTTTTGTGCTAATGTTGATAGATTTTCTAATTATGAAACGGTATGTGACTTATATAGAGTTTATCAATGTATAGTGCTATCATTTATCAAAATCTTAATAAACAAAGATTTTTGTCATTCTGTGTAGGTGTCGCAGTTCTTTCAAGATCAACCAAACTCCTACACAAAGAAGGAACTAGATTTTGTAAGAGAAGATATAGCATCATTCATCCTTAAGTTATGGTAGAAGTTAAGCTCCTTCATCTGATGAGCTCCTTCGTGTGATAGAATGATTCGGTATGTTCCCTAAAATCTTATTCCTCATCAACAACTTTCATTTAATTTCTTTTTATTGTTTCTGTTTGCTCTTGTCGCCACGTTCCTTTCCTTCATCCTTAACGAGTTGACATGGTTGTGAGAAGAAAATAAAGAGATAACAATAAAGCTGCAAGCATGTTTTTGCAAGAAAAATGATCAGCAAATGAATATGTTACTTCTGTTGCTTCCGTTGCTTGATTGTGAAATTTGTTGCTGCTTATGCTACTATTTAACAGAAAGAGACAATATTGTCTTGAAAGTTGCCTTTGTTGCTTCTAGTTAACAAAAATAGAAATTTGCTCTCAACTACTTCTAAGTTAACTTAAAGATAAATCCATTGCTGTTGATAAATCTATTGCTTTTGTTTGTGATCTCACTGTAAGGTTGAAAGTTATATCTCTGCTTAATTTCATTTTCTCTTTTTATATCTCTGCTTAACTTCATTTTATCTTTTTATATCTCTGTTTAACTTCATTTTTTGTTTTTAATGTGTCATTTTCTTCAAACATTCATAATAGGCCTACTGGAATACTTTGATCTACTTCAGTAGGAACAATTGTGCTTCTTCAACCACAACCCCACCGGTGTTGAAATCCCTGTGGGAAGAACTACTGCAGCAGATCAGAGGGATTAATTGGTGTATGGTATCGTGCTTTTTTTGATAACTGGATGAATATGAGTTTTTGTAGAGTTTTCCATGTTTGAAAAGTTGAAGAAGTGTTCCTTTTGTCCATGTTAAACAAGTTGTTCTGTTTGTTTGTGTGGAAGTTACGTACGAGTATATTGCGGTTTTATTTTGAAAAATGAAAAGGCCTTGTTGCCATTGTAAAAATTATAAGGCTTCGTTGTCTTTATTTTGGAAATGGAAGGCCTTATCATTGTGGATATAAGGCATGTTGCCCATTTAAACAGGTTGTGAAAATTTGGTAATGTACAAAATCTGTACAGGGACTAACAAAAAACGAGGAAATTTTGAAAAAAAAATACAACTTTATAACACGGTTCGATGAAACCGTGTTATAAAGTTATTGCTGCGGCCAAACACAGCTATATAACACGGTTTGAACCGTGTTATATAGTTAACTATATAACACGGTTAAAAGGAACCGTGTTATATGATATGTACCCAACACGCTTCGCCCAGATCCAAAAACATTAAATAACACGGTTCCAACCGTGTTATATAACGTCTTTATAACACGGTTACAAACCGTGTTATAAAAGTATTAGTTTTATACGACGGCCGCATATAACACGCCGCTTAACCGTGTTATAAAGCCTATTTTAACCGTGTTATAAAACATTTTTCCACTAGTGTTAGGAATGCGATGTGGAGTTGCCATAGCTCCAAAGCGCCTGGGTACGATGGGTATAACTTCAGAATCATCAAGCGTACGTGGAATATTATTGGGGAGGAGTTCTCTGGTGAAGTTGAAAGATTCTTTCGCAGCAACCAGATGCCACTGGGAGTTAACACTACATGGGTCACTCTTATTCCAAAAGTGACGGGTGCCAAGAGAATGGAGGACTTCAGGCCGATTAGTGTTATTGGATGCATTTACAAAGTAATCTCCAAGATTTTAGCTATCAGATTAAGCCGGGTGATAAATACTTTAATTGGTGAAACGCAGACGGCATTCATAAAAGGTAGGCACATCCTTGAAGGCCCCCTGATAGCTAATGAGGTAGTAAACTGGTTGAAACTCAGAAGGCGCAAAGGAGCGACCTGAAAATCGACTTTCGCAAAGCTTATGACTGCATTAGCTGGCAGTTTGTTATGAAAATGCTTGAGCTATTTCAGTTTCCAAGTCAATGGCGAGAGTGGATCTGGAGCTGTATAAGCACACCGAGAATCGTTGTACTAGTTAATGGCTCTCCCACCCCGACGTTCAAACCGAGACGAGGTCTGAGGCAGGGCGACCCCCTTTCACCATTGCTATTTGTCATCGTTGCAGAAGCCTTGAACTGGCTACTAGACTATGCAATCAGAATCGGGGATAGAAGTGGGCTGACGATAGGAGTGAATGAAGTTAAGGTATCGCATCTGCAATTTGCAGATGATACGATTATCTTTTGCACAGTGGAGGAGGAGGAGCTAAATACGGTAAAATGGATTGTGGCAATTTTTGCGGATATGTCGGGGCTAGAGGTGAATTGGGAGAAATCCACAGCTTTCGGTGTAAACTTGGATGTGAATGATAAAATACTCATTCAAAGTAGCATCGGTTGCCAGGTGGGAAGCTTGCCGACATCTTATCTTGGGCTGCCGCTGGGTGTGAATCCACGAAGGATTGATACGTGGCAGCCCGTCATATGTAAGATCGAATCCAGGTTAAGCAGATGGAAAGCCTCGAATCTGTCCAGAGCAGGTAGGCTGGTGCTCATCCGTGCTATCCTTGACAACATACCTGCTTATTATTAGAGCTTATTTCGAATGCCAAAAGGTGTGATTGATAAAATAAATGCTATTCAAAGAAGGTTCCTGTGGAATTATCAGAACAGGAGAGGTATGCCGCTCATGAAGTGGTCACACCTAACCAAACCGAAAGAGATGAGAGGCCTGGGCATATGTGATTTTGAAACAAAAAATGCTGCTATGCTCCTGAAATGGTGGTGGAAATATATGCAGGAAGGGGACAGTCTTTGGAAAAGAGTGATAGGCACAATATACGGGCAGGACATTCATATTCCTGTATATGATGATTCATGGGGTATAAGCACCAGAAAAGGAATTTGGAAGACCATTGTCTCTGTATGCTCCTGGAGTAATAACATACAACATGTGTTAATGTCAAATCAGAGATGGGTTGTGCACAGTGGTGAGAATACCAGATTCTGGTTGGACCCCTAGGTTGGTAGTTATACTCTACAAAGCAAATTCCCTCGGTTATACTCAATAAGTGAAGAAAAACTGCAAAAATTGGTAAAGTTGGGGTATGGGATGGAGCTATGTGGATCTGGTGCTTAAGATGGAGACGGGAGCTCTTTGTGTACGAAAATGAAGAGGTTAATAGCCTAATGCAACTGCTCAACGCAGCAAACTTACAGAGAGAAGAAGGAGATGACTAGCTTCAGTGGAAATTAGGTAAGGATGGAAACTTTTCAGTCAAAAGTTTCTATGATGAAGTGAAGAGGAATGACCAACAAACTCAGGTTCAATGGCATAGGGCTGTCTGGAGGAAATTTTCTCCCCCCCCGGGTAGAACTAATGGTCTGGTTTTTATTGCAAAACAAACTTGCGACAAGGGACAGGTTGTTTGCCAAAAATCTAGTTCCTTTTGCGGGTTTATTTTGTCCCATGTGCAATAATGCAATTGAAACAGTAGACATCTGTTTCTTAGATGCAGAGAATCCTGCAAACTTTGGAAGTTAATGCTGCAGTGGTGGGGCGTAACTATTTAGATTGATACCAAGATAGACAGTAGTCTGATTCACTGGTGTGCAAACACTCCGAACAGCAAATGTAAATCCTACTGGTGTGCAACTTACATGTATACTGTATACTATATATGGCAATGCAGGAACCGTGTGATATTTGATCAGGCAAGCATACAGTGGGCAGAAGTGGCACAATCAATCAAGATGCAAGTCGTGGAGTGGTGCAAGCCAACTCGTGGAAGTAGAGCTATCCCGATCTCCCTACTGTTGGCAATAACTGACCTGAAGAGCTGTCTGTAACAGACTCAGCTAGCTTTGATGCTGTTATGAAGGATTCTGTTTCATAAATTCTGCACCGATTTTGTACTGCTCTATGTTCTGTTTTATGCTTATTTTGGCTGGGAGTCATCTTAGCTGCAACTACCATGTAATGGTTATACTGCTACCTTTGTAGCCCTCTGATCAAAAAAATAGTAACATCAACAACACCAGAAATCAGAGGAGCATTATCCAAAATGGGCGAAGACTGTAAAAGAGTTTGATAGTATCGAGAGACATATATCTAGAAATTTGTATATTGAATTGTATAATTTGTCGCCTACAGTAAAGGCATTACTTATAGCAGGGTTTATTAGTACATTGTAAAGGGACACTTATTACATAGGTATTAGATAGGATAAAGTAATTTTATTGGGCTAGGCCCGTACTTCATGTCTCAATATCCTCCCTTGATTCAAGCTGCACTAGTTGAAGTTTGGATCAAATTTGGTTGAACCGTGGGCCAGGCAAGGGCTTGGCTAATATGTCATTTGTCTGATCTGTGGTACGGATAAACTGGATCTAAAGGGATTTGTTTGCTACTTTTATCCATACAAAATGAAAATCTAGAGCCACATGTTTGACCCTTGAGTGCAACATAATGTTTGGTGCCAAGTAAGTAGCTCCTAGATTGTCAAATCACAAAACCGGTGGTGAGTGAAGAAACACCCTGAGATCTACCAACATTTGTTGTATCCATATCAACTCACAAGAGAGCGATACTCCACTTTTGTTGTCGAATTGGCAATAGTTGGTTGCTTCTTTGAATGCCAAGCCACTAGATTCCACCCAAGGAACACATAGAAGCCAGTGGTTCAGCGACAGTCCTCAGGATTCCCTGCCCAATCCGCATCGGCAAAGGCAGAGAGTTGCATATTTGATCGAGCAGAAATGTAAAAGCGCAAGGAACGGGTCAGATTTAGATACCTAAGAATCCTCTTAAGCACTTTCCAGTTTATCTCTATAGGTTTATACATTTGTTGACTTAACCGTTTAACAAAGAATGAGATTTCTAGTGTTAGGGTTACATATTGTAACCCCCCCTCCCATTAGGCTTTGAAATAGGGTTTGATCTGGAAATGGAGGGTTGTTGGGGCCAGAAAGGTTGGAGGTAGTGGCCATAGGAGTAAAAACTGATCGAAAGTGGGTAAGCTTAGCCCTTGTTAACAGATTAACGATGTATCTCTCCTGTGATAGGTGCAAGCCATTTTTGTTTCTCTCAACCTGAATGCCCAAAAACTAGTAAATAGGACCCAGATCCTTGACTGTAAAAGTATAGGAGAGATGAGAGATAGAATGGTGGATTATAGTGATCATTCACGTAAATTAGGGCTAACAAGGTTTGTGTCCTCGATTGATATATGAACAGAGAAGAATCGGCTTTAGAGCCTCTGAATCCCATAGATATCAACACATCACTCCGTTTTCCGAACCATGCCCTTGGGGCTTGCTTCAACCCATAAATGATTTTTTTTTAGCTGACACTCATGGTGGGGATAAAGGGGGTGAATGAAACCAGGAGGTTGTGACATATAGACACATTCTTGCAAGTCTCTCTATATAAAGTCATTCAGGATATCTATCAGGTGTATGGGCCAATATTGGGTGATGGTTATGGCTACGACTGTGCGAATAGTTTTTGGTTTGAACACTTAGATAAAGGTGTCAATGTAATCAATCCCCTCAGTTTGACTATATCCCCTAGCAACCAAATGAGCCTTCCTCCTTTCAATGCTCCCATCAGATTTTTTCTTTGCCATGAAGATCCACTTCACTCCTAAGACATTAGCAGCCATAGGTTTGGGAACTAACTCCCAAATTTTGGTTTTTAGGAGAGCTTCAAATTCAAAGAGCATGGCTGTTGGAACCCTGGATTTGCTGAAAATGGCATCAAGGTTTGGTTGACAAAAGGAGTCAACCTGTGCGAAGGAGTTGTGTTGTATCACAAAACCACTAAAAGTTCTAGACGATGAGAGGCATGGATTAGATGATAAAACATGAAGAATTTTATGGGAATAATTTTATCCACGTTCATAATTGACCAGCACCGATAAATAAGAACTGAAAGTTGAAGAAAGTTAGAATGAGTCAATCGCACAGTAGTTTAAGATACTTCCACCTTATGCTTATGGAAGGTCGTGGAAACATCAGTTTAAATGTCACTAGAGCAGTTACTTCGGCCCAAGTGCCCCATTCTCAAATTATTTTGGCCAAGTCCCATTCACTCACTCAAAGCATTCAAGCCAAAATTCCAATCCGATAAGCATTTCAGACTCGAACGCCTATTCACAGTCCAAAAACTTTCTGGGCCAAATGCCTCACTACCAAATTGAAATATCCAAGCCCGAGCACCTATCCTTATTCATGAAATCATTTCGGTCCATGCACCGAATTTCCTGTTCATAGGAGATACAGGCCCAAGTGTCTATCCACTTCCATGAAACCATTCTGACCCAAGTGCCTATCCGCGTTCATGAAACCTTCTCCGGCCCAAGAGCCTCATTCCCAGCTAAGAGACATTCTCAGTTTACTCAAAATTTATGGATGAGGAGAAGGGGAAAACAATCACGGGCACCTCAATGACATCCCGTTGGTCGAGAGCTCAAGTTTTCAGTATGACGGTGTCACACAATTCAACAGTGTTACAATTCATGGAAGAATCCATGGTTCACATGCATAACTCACCATTACATTCATCTTTCAAATGCATCATTCACACATTTTCAAAGAATGACTCCTTTTAGATGAATCTTTTGTTACCTATAATAAGGAGCACTAGTGTGAGCCTCGATTTTTGAACCTTATCCTATGTTGATTCAAGTTGATTAGGATCTGACCGGGTCCTAGGTCCACTTATAACCTAAGCTTTAATAACTAAGTCATATAACATTAATCATTAAATCTTAAGCTAGCTCACTGGAACCTATTATGAGTCCACCTAATTTTTACCTAGGGTAATTAGGAAAGGAGATTCGGGGGCTTGATATTCAACTTATTTAGGTTTCAATTACTTTCATTACCCCTCGAAGTCATTTTTCCTCTACTTAGTTTGTTTACGGCTTATTACGAGTCATTTTAACCTAAGTGCGTGAACTTCTGATTCTTTTATTTAACATTTTTTGACAGAAAAATAAAGTGAAAATTGAATTACCTAAACTAGGGTTTCGGAGGCAGAATTAAGTCGAATTTTGATTTAGTCCGTGGCCACGGACTTAATGTCCGAACCCACTGACCCTAGTTAACCTAATTATGCAGAAAAATCAAATTTGTAAGAAATTGAATTTTAAAAACGTCTGGGGCCTCGGACAAGGCGTCCGTGGGTCCAGACATGAACTGTAAAACCTAGAAATTTGAAAATTTAATTCCCTCCGCCGTCCAGGCTATCCGTGGCCACGAATAGGCTTTCGAGGGCACGGAATAGCCACAGACAGTGGCTTTCGTGTGTTTCCTGGGGTGTTTTTCGGCTAAAAATGTATATGCGTGTAGCCTAAAAGATGTACAATATGTTAGTAATCAAAATTTAATTTCAAGCCGAATTAATGATGAAACTTAATGCACAAGTTATTAGGTTAGAATGAAAACAAACAAACGACAATTCGGATCTGAAAAGAGTCGGTTAGAACTCAATTTCAGCACAAGATTAACCAATTCATGGGGAGTTAGGAAATTAAAGTTTCTACCTTCTACCTGTTTTAACCTTTGAATTCTAGAAGATTTTTTCACGTCGGAATCTTTCGGCACTCGACAGGATCGGTTCCGAATTAAATTCGACCCGAGCTTCTGACCCCTTCTTCCTTATGTTGTTAACCTTGTTTTTGGTTCTGTATTTTGGTGTTTTGGTGCTTATGGTTCGATGGGAGATGAAAGGAAGTGTTTTGGTGATTTCGGGGTGATTTCAGGAGAGTTTCGGTATGATTTGAGGCTTGAAAGTGCAAAACGTGGGATGGTTGACGACTGTGCTTTCTACTTTTGGATGTCTCCTCTATCATGGGTTAAAATTTAAAGCATTTTGAGTTGATTTAAAAACATTTTCAGAAGGAGAGAGAAAGCTTATAGGGGGCTTAGGGGCCTTGAAAAATTATGGAAATGCCCCTGAAGATGACTAAGCTGTCCTTAGCACTCCGGAATGTGCCGATCGAACTGGAAATTCTTGCTACTTGACCAAGCTACCTGAAATACCCCAAACTAATAAAACATGGATTAAACATCTAATCACATTGATTAAGGCCTAAACATGCCTTAAAAGTCAACTGAGAACAACAGTGGTCAACACAATGCAAGACTTTGCACCCTTTGACTGTTTAGGGTAAATAAATACCCAAATGAACTTCTTAGGACCTAAAAATTTGTCCTAAGCATATTAACACATAAATAAACATATTACAAGTGTTGGAGAACACCCCAACACAAAGAACAAGCATTTTCATGCTTCAAGGTCAAGTAGGGCAAAAATGTGCTCTAAGGAAACCTTAAAGGTCTAATGACCTCTATTTTATATAAAATTGGGTTCCTAAGATCAAATATCATGTAAGGAACACAAAAAAACCGTTCTTAAAGAAAACCAAGCTCAGAAACACCTTGCAACACAAAATGTGCACTAAAACACCTTAAAGCACGTTTTTGTGTAATTGCCTTCTAAATTGGTTTTTAATGGGCTTAAAGGTTATAATTACCTTTAAATATTCTAATATATCCTATTATATCATATTAGGAATTTAATTCAAGAAATTTACAAATTTTTACAAATTTTATATTAAAATATTAATAAAACCCTAAAAGGGGGCCCGTTTGAGTCAACGTTGACTAAGAATGGTCAAGAGGTCAAATTTGACCCCTTGGATCCCATGGATTCGACAGCCACAAGCAGGGGGAGCCTAAATTCGCCACTTGCAAGCACAAGAGACAAGCTTCCAACACATTCCATGATTTAAGGGACTACTTTTACCTTTATAATACTATAATCTAAATATCACACTTTTGGCTCCTTGATTGACTAAGTCTCCAAAAAAACGTGCGAGAGGCTCCTTTGCCCCTCCAATAACCGATGCCAATAATTCATGGTGACTCATCAAACACTAAATTCATTAAACAAGTCAAAAATGTGTTTTAAGACAAATTTGACCTATTCTCTCATTTGCCTTGCTTCCCAGCCGACACCAAGGCTCCTCATCCTCCCTTTGGCTTCTCCAAACGGTGGGGAACTCACCAAGTTCAGAAGAGAACAACAATTACCATTGGTAAGCTTATTAAGCCTTTAAATGTTCATTCTCTTCACAATTCTTTCCTCTTTCCATGGAGCAAAGCATCAACCATTTCCATCAATGTTTCTAGTTGGTTTTGGAGGTTACAAGAAGGGTGAATCTCGGCTTTAACAAGGGAAGAAGGTGGAGAAATCTAATCTTGTTCTTAAGGTATAAAAATGTGCTTTAAGCACTTATCTTTTGATTCTCTTCAGATCTGGTTGTGAAACCTTGTTTCCTAGCCTTATAAACTTCTTCTTAACATACTTATTCAGTTGGTAAATCAAGAGCTTCAAGGTATAGCCAGATCCAAGCCAAAAACACCATTTTAGGCATTTTAAACAAGGTAAAAATTAGCCATCTAATATGAGTTATACCAGTTTAAAGCTTGGTTTTAGTAGCTCTTTTGATGCTCTTTTCCTACTGTAAAAACAGGCCATGGAGCACTTGTGTATGCCTTGTTATTCTAAGGTAAATTTTACCTTGAAAATACCTTAAAACACTTCTTATGGTTAGATCTTGCTTGGAGACTAATCATGCCTTAATTGCTGTTTGAAAACATGTAAATAATGCTGTGGAAATTTTATTCCTAAGCAGCCGTGGCCAAACAAGGCCTATACTTGGCAAAAATAAGGTATAAATCACTTAAACCTTCACTTGGTATATTAATATGTGTTTATACATATGTATATATATGTGCCGTGAGTGAATGAGTTAATTAAGGTCTTATTTTGACCTTAGGTGATTAAGGAATGGTTTAGTAAATTTTATAACTAATTAATTAACATAATTGTCAAATTTAAGACATTATGTGGAAAATTGGTAAATATTGAAAAGAGATGTGTAAGGCCGAGAGTTTAATGCATTTTTGGGCATTTATGTGTAATTTATTTTATAAGCTAATCTTTGTAATAAGGCCATGTACTTTAGGCCATTTTATTTATGTATTTATAAGGTTTTATTTAAGTTTAAGTGGTAAATATGCATTACCGCATATTATAAGGGGTTAAAGTGTAATTAAATTAAATTTGGGGGCTATATAATAATTAAGCCGAAAGTTTGAGGTTAAAAGGAGTTTAAATAAAAATTATAAGATTTTATAAAGTTTTGGGGTTAAATGGTAATTTCTAGAAAATATGGGAATAACCCGTAATATATGGTTATTGATGGTCAAGGAAATATTAAGGTGGTCAACCTTGACCATATGGTAGGTTTTGACCAAATTAGATAAGTTAAATAACTTATTTAAGAGTTTATAATAAGATAAGTATTTAATTGTAACAATTTTATAACATATGTGGTATATATGTTATTACCGAAAATTAAGGGTGTAAAATGGTATTATAAACACCCATGGGCTATTAGGAATTTTTAGGAATTTATTGGGTTGTTTTTGGAATTAAAATAAACTATATATGTATAATATATAGTTATTATGTCATTATGACACTTTGGAGAAATATATGTGGTGGAATTGTAAATACCGAAAGTATATGGTTAGTAAGGGTAATTATAACCCTTTGGTGAAATTTGGTGATTTTTGGAATTATATAAGGGAATTTAATAAGATATGTGTATAATATATAGTTTTAATGATATTATAAAACTATAAGTTATAAATTGGGCCAAATGACAATTATAGAATATATATTGAGGTCTGTTCGGAAATTTTACAAAAAATATAACCATAGGTTATACCCTTTTATAAGTTAAAAATGTTATATTATATGGTATATATAACATGGTATAATTAATGGGGTGATTTTGTAAATAAAGGAAACTATGGAGTATGAAAAAGAATAAGGTTTTGATATGGTGCCCATGCGGCAATATTAAATAGTTTTGTATAAAAACTATAGGTTATAAATTAAAGGAAATAAAAATATCATATTATATGATATTAGTATATGGAATAACATTACATAATGTTATGTGGTCAAAATGGAATTTAAATGAAATAAAGGGCTGTACCGAATTATTAGGAGTTGGAAAATGAATTTAGACTATGGTCTACTATGTTATAAATGTTATAACAATTATATGGTATTAATGTGGTTTTTAATGGAATTAATACAAGCAAGGATATTCACATTAAATAATGTGACAAACTATAATAAATAAGAGTTGTAAACTAAGGTATTTAATGAATAAACCTTAGGAGTTGTAAATATACAACATAAAATGTTACATAATATTAGGATAGTAATCTTAATATAAGTTGTATGATATAATACAACTAATGGGAATAATCATCTAATATAAGATGATAAAATGTAACATATAATGTAAGAGTTTTATAACTCATGGAACTTACCTATGTGGTAAATATATACATATACAAGAATAATGTATATAAGGATGGATATATATTATGGTTGGAAACCATATAATATAATGGTGGTGGTTATTACAAAAAATAGTTACGAACTATAAGTTATGAGGTTTTGAATGCAAATATAATTTGCTAAGATAATGGATTTTATAATACAATGTATTATAATGGATGGTGGAAAAATAATACAATATAATATAATAATGCATGCATACATACAACTATAGGTTAAGTACCTAAATTAAAGGATGGATAATATTTAAGAAATATGATGAATTAAACCTGACAGTCGAAATATTTTTGACATACGAGTTTTAGTAACAAGCCGACTGGTTTAGAGAAACCCGTAACAAATAACTGTAGGAATCCGGGGATGAACTGTCGGGGTTACTTGTTATTCAGAAATACCGGATGTAGTTAGTCATGGAGACTGACTTATAGTTTTATTACCATTTATATCATACTTCAGACGGAGGCGCTTGACGAACTAGTGGTCTACACTGCGCATCCTAGGTCTTGGTGAACGGTATGTAAAGGGGTTTGATCCGAGTTGTCCTAAGGAAACTCCTTGGGCTCGGATTTGGTTGATGTAACTTGTGTGTTATGTGTGTGGTTACATGTATGTGATTAAGTGTTATTGCATTACTTATTATGCACGAGCGTCCTACGGGACTAACACTACGTCCACTATAAATCGACTTATATAAACATACATATACGTTATTGTGATGACAAGACGGTTACTTGATATAATACCATAGTATTAATATTAAGTATATGGCAACCTAAGTAAAACACTTAGGAACGAGTCACGATATTGTCGGTCTCTAGAGCATGGATCTCGAACATGAATATAACCTAGATTACCTCTAGGTATGCGTGAGACCCATTGGGCAGCTAACTAATAATTATTCTCCATAAGACTAAGAGCATATCTTAAACATTATAAGAGAGAGATGGTATGAGTTGAGGTGAGGAATCCCAGTAGTTTACGAACTACTTGGTTGCGTATTTGTGATCACTGAGGGGTTCCCGATCGGGTTCCGCTCCAGGTTTATACCCAACGAGCCCTATTTGGATCGTGGGTCAGGTGGCTACGGCCTTTCATATGGACACCTTACGAGGCTAAGTGAATAGTCAGGGGCCTCCAGACCTCTGGCGAAATGAGCACCTTTGTGTGTACGAGAGGACTACTGTCCATGGTGAGGTTATCGGGTTGTCCTAACATGACGCCCAACTGGTATTAATTAAACATGGTTTGGATGGATGGGGCCTTAAAGGCCAAATTAAGTTAACTATGGAAACTGTACGCTACGGCGATTGTACATTATACTGCTATTATTTCGATACGTTCGATATACCATTGTTGGTTGTAATATTAAATGAATGTTTGGAGTGGATGGATGGTTAAGTGTTTATGAATGTTTGGATGGATGATTATGTATACTATACATATATGTTACAGTGTTGATTATAACTGTAAAATGGTAAAGCATGAAACCAATCTAATAATAAGATGGTTAAAATGACTAAGTGACCATTAGGGTCCAGGCCCGGCATACTCAGTGTCTATTACTGATACTACACCATTATGCAGGTTGTTGATTATTGTCGAAGCCGAAGTGCGGGAACAGGGTAATTAGAGTTTATTTTAATTACCGCACATGGAGTTTGTTTGTATAGCAATGAAGATGATGAATTGTATTATGGTAAGGTTATGTATATTTGGGATTTGGGTAGACGCTCACTTGTCGACGTTTTTGGTTTATGGACTTAGTATGATGTATAGGAGTGTAGTTTGTTTATGTTGGAATTTGGATGTAGTTTGGCTTCGTTACTTGCATGGGCGAGTAATGGCCGGTGACACCCGAGTGAGTATTGTTATTGTTATTAATTCTTCCGCTGTAAGACGTTTTATTTATCACTACGTGAGAGATTATTACGTGATTATGGAGAGGGGTGTTACACTACCCTTTTAGTACCTACGCCTCAAGAGACTCTCTTCCGGGGGTTAAAATTTTGGGTATAACAGATTGCCCCCCGTCAACTTGTCTTTGTAATGAGAATGAAAAGATTGGTTGATTCCTGAGTGATGCCCCAAACTTTTGACCTGTAGTAAGGAAGAAATTAGATTTCTACTAAAAGTCTAAAGATTGTGTTGTGCTATTATGAGGCGCTAGCTACCTGGGGAATGAGTTGAACTGAGAAAAAAGTGTAATGAAGGTGTCAAGAACCTATGAGTAGAATGTAGATACAAGAATTGTGTGTATGACATGCTAACAAAATGCGTATGACATGCGAATAAGGATGGTATACAAATGTTGCTCGGTGCATTTGGGGACCGATACCCGTTCAAATGCTCCTGGTTGGACCCTATGTGGACTTATTGCCTTTGCCTCCCAAACCGGTGTGCAGGGATAACTCCTGGTATAAACCCTGGGAACTTATTGCCTTTGCCCACCATTCGTTGATCCCAAAATAAGCTGACATAACTAAGGAGTATTTATTGTCATCACCTCGTCAACTTCTATCACCAAGGCTTATGCGAGCCTGGGTTATGCAAATGGTATGGAATTTTTGATGATGCAGTATGCAAGGTAGGGCTTATGCGTGCCTAATGATGATTTTATGGAAGGTAGGAAATGCAAGGTAGGGTTTATGTGTGCCTAAGGATGTTTTCTATGTAAGGAAGGAAATGCAAGGTAGGGCTTATGTGTGCCTAAGGATGATTTCTATGTAAGGAAGGCGTCTATAACGGCGTCTATAACGGCCGTACCCATGCACCAACAACAATGCCCTCCGACTAATGATTGAATGTGGCTCGTTGGATTTCCATAACGAGTGGACCCGATTCGGTAACTGTTGGAGTATGAAGGTGTTGCTGAGATAGTCCTACAATCGAACAAGTCAATCAACAAAAGAAGTGTCCGTCCCTACTGAAAGATCAAGTGAGTCCTTCAGTCGAACGAGTCTCCGTCTTTACTGATAGATCGAGTAAGTCCATCCATGTGGGTTCATCCATCAGTTGAGAAATTTAAAGAGCAACGTTCACTAAACCACAACGGTTATCAACCATCAGCCTTGAACCAAAATTCATGCAAATGTGAGTAAAATTCGAAGCCTTGATTTTCTAATAGTTCGAGAGAGTCCGTCAATCAGTAGTGAAAATTAAGGAGCAATGTTTACTCCCTTTGGCCGTAAATATTGGCTTCAGTAAGCTCAATCAAGTGAGCAACGTGTTAAATCCAAAAATATAGCAATATGGACATTGAGGTCCTAAAATTTTGGAACTGACAGAGTCAGTGAGGTACATCATACGTGAGAATCATTATTGAACGTTGTCAAGTCATCCAATAGCTTGGTAATTGTCTGAAAATTAAGGGTCAAGGCTTAGCAACATTTACAAAGAAGTTAGGACCGATTTTTAAGCAACTACAAGTAACTACAACGTTCAGAAGCAGAAATTTCAGAAACAAACTCCCTCAACGGCTCAAAGGCTTTGCTATATAAAGAGATAGAATTCTCAGTTGCATTTGTGCTTTTCCATCCCAATAATTCCTATGTTAGGGAAAAGTCACCAGGAACAAGTGTTTTTCTGTCATTTTAAGTTAATATAGTCCGTGCTTTATCGATAGACTCAATCTAGGGTGTTCCTAGGCTTACTACACTCATCAAAGAGCTGATCAGAAATTGTATTGGGTAAGTGAGTGAGTTCCACTGAGTAGATCCTTTCTACTTAGTGGGCAGTGTAAGTTGTTTTGTTTTACAAAGAAATAAAATAACTTATATTGTGTTTCTGTTTGAGTTCGAATGAGTGTTTCCACATCTCTAGTGCTTCCGCATACTTAGTTTGATTGAGTCAAACCATCTCACAGACTAACACCTTGAGTTGGTTTGAGTCAGCCGTCCGATCCTACAGTAATCCACTCTAGTGATCACATTGCGCAACCAGGTAATCAGTGATTCCTCTGGATTTCCCCTCATATAACAGTACCTTTTACCATGTGATCTACTCTTAGCTAGGTTACAGTGAATATATTCTCCATATAGTTGCCTTTTAGGTCTTACACATTACCTAGATTTCATCTAGGTCATTTTCATATTCGAATACATATGCTCGTGAGAACAGTATTACCGATCCTTTGCCTAAGTTAATTACCTAGGATGATTATGGATTGTATGATGTATCTTGTTAATCATTTGTGAGCAGTGTTTCCTTAGCCAATATTCATAACTCGATTCAAGTTCATATTTAGTATTGCCTCAGTCCGAAAGACGTTCGCGCACAATTAATATTGCGAGATAGTCGGGCAATTAAGTCATTTAAGCATTGCAATAATAAAGCACACATATCGCTCTTATCAAGCATCAGACATACATGTCTGAACCCAAGGAAATCCTCAGGAGCAATCGGACCACACAACAACATACCGTTCCCCAGGGTAGAAGACGCTACTTGCAATCTCGAGCTCGTCCTCTAAAACTCTAGCTCTGGAATACGAGGCTAAGTATTAGCTCTCTATAATCTTAAAAAAATTCGGTACCCCCTTGAACTTAACCCCGATGTTCGTTTATTCACTAATAGTCCGATTAACGTTCTAGGGTAATCGACTTAACGTCATCCCGTCGATAGTAATTAACACGGTTGTACAAATGCTACATCCTTAGGATTAAACTTTAACATGAATCTATTTTTATCCTTGAGTATAAATACATATATATATATATATATACATATTCATATAGTTATTGTTAATATATGTTATTTATTGTACTTGACCTTTAGGTATTATTAACCTTTGACATTTAAATCCCCACTTAACTTGTGAGTTGGTCAACTTGACCTTCTTGGTCAATTTGGTTGACTTGGTCAACATTAAGAATTTGAGACCACTATATAACTTATAACACTACAAACATGTTTAATGTTATGTAATGTAATTCCCACCTTATATAACTCCACCATACTTTATTGAATTCCTCAATCATGTTATATAACTTATAACACTACAAACATTCATACTCCACTTATATAAATTATAAAACCTTTTGATTCATACTAACTCCCATTATTTTATGTGAGTTACTAATTCCTTTAATTTGTATTACTCTCACATATTAACATTTAGATTTCATATCTAATGCTAGTTATATGGTTCCCAACCATATAACCATCATTTCTTAATTATCAAATCCTAAACCTTATTATATAGCTTATAATCCTTATATATTTATTCATATTTTCCGTATGAATTATAAAATTCCTATAATTAATACTAACTCCAAATATTGACATTATGACCATAGTCTTAATGCTAAGTCATGTAATCTTTCAACCTTATATTATACCTCAGTCCTAACTCTTTATATTCACGGCATAGCCCCTTTATTTTCTTATTATTACACCTTTACCCACAACTGTTTTCTAACATTACAATTTCATTATAAATTATATCTTATAAATCTAAATCCTCATTTATTTCGTTCCAAAGTTCCAATCCAACTTATTTAAATTTCCGAAAAGACCCAAATGACATACCTTCATGTTCACCCTATTTTTCTTAAATTATAAAGTGACCCACATACTTTATAATTCTTACAATTAAATTCCTAACTTATTTCCTTCATAGTCTTTCAATTTAATTTCCAAAGTTCTCATAAATTATGAATAGACCCCTACTAGCCTGTTTAGATTTTCATCCTAATTTTCTTTAGAATTACAATTTGACCCCTTACACTTTCTAAACTTTACAAATAGCTACTAATCTTCCTTTAACTCATCTCCATCATTTATTTCTCTTAAATGATCAAACCCTAAACTTTCCCTCCTAAGTTGACCAATAATCTGTCTTGACCTATATTTCCCAATATTTACACTTTGACCCCCATATTTTCTAAACTTTACATTTAACTCCTTATTTCTTCCTACATTCCAATTTAATCTTTTATTTCTTCTAAGTTGGTCGAAGCCCCAAAGTCCACCCAATTTTGACCCTAAATTCGGCCTTAACCATATTTTTCCAGAATTTACGAAATGACCCCAAGTATTTCCTAGGGTTTTCATTTAACCCCTTAACTTTACTAAACTTATAATTTTTATTATTCACCAAGGTGACAACATACTCTTGGCTATTTTATTATATTATAATCCCAACTTTATTTCATCAAAACCTTTAGCTCAGCCGTATGTTATATTACCACCATAACATTAAATAACTCCTAAGGTTATTTTAAGGCACTTTTTACCCTTAAAATTTTTATCCAACTTTTCCTAAAGTCTAAAAGCCTTTGAAGTGTACCCAATTCATTCATTTTACACTTATATCAACATATTTTTACCCATAACATCCCATATCTTAACCTATGCTTTTATAGCGTATAATATACCTTAAAACTCATAAAATCAAGCCTAAACATTTGGCCAATATAAAAATCATAACATAAACTTAAAATATGATATAAATGTCCATAAATACACAACAGCTCTCGGCCATATTTTTCCCAAGCCCTCAAACTTTTGGCTTATTACATATTTGGTCCTTAAACTTTGTAACTTTTACAAATAAATCATTAAATCACCAACCAACATAACCAACTATTTTTATATCATTTAATGTTTATTATTAGGTCATAATAGACCATTTTCATCAGATTGAATTCGGCCATAATAAAACCCCCATATTAATAACACTTAATGTATAGAAATGTGTCTTAAGGTAAAGATCTTACCCTTAGATGTTCCAAGCTGATTTTTTCCCCTTCTTCACTCCCCGCCCTAATTTTATGATGGGGGATTTAGATATTTGCATCAAACCCAAGCTTAAATGATGACTTATGGGTTCTAATGCTTAGATGATGGTTTTACCTTTATAAGAGTTGATATTTCGAACTTTGTGTTCCTTATGTTCTAGGCCACCAACTATAATTTTGAGCTCCATTTACAGCCATATTTGAAGACAAGAAAGAGGAACCAAGTTAGGGTCTTTAAGACTCCATACATAAGCAAGAGCTTAAAGCACAAAAATATGTTTTAAGAAGAAGGAATTACCTTTGAAGACCTAGTTGAGTTTTATTCACTAATATCTCGGATATTATAAGAAATATAGATAAGAATCTGATCTAGCATAATTCCATGGATAAAAGTTAGATTAAGTGTTCAAAAAGGCTTGATCATGACTAACCCTTAAGGTCACCTTTGGAGTGTGTTTTTGCTTGAGCTTTCGGTCAACCAAGGAGCTAGAATAATCCTCATTTTTTAAATGAAAAGACGAAGAAAATGGTGTAAGGGAAATGGTAGTTTACGGCCATAATTTATCAAAGGAGAAGATGGAACCTTAAGGCACTTTTTTTTACCTTAAGCTAGCTTAGATTTTCCTTGCTCCAATACTGTTGATTTCCAAACTCGCTCCAATGATTATTGATTGGAGCCTTGGATGGAGAAGGAAAGTGGTTGGCTATGATCTCCTTGTTTAGTTTATGTATAAAAGAAAAGATTTGAGATGAAAAGGAAGTGTGGGTTTACGTTGGCCAAAAATAAATAGTGAAAATATATATACTTATGGGCAAAGAAAAAGCAAGTGCACCTAGTCGATGTAGTACAACAAGTGTCGTATCCACAGAGAAATTGGTTCAACTATCCTAGTCTCGGTATTTAATAAAAACAGCAAATAGGGGGTTTAGCCGGAGGCAAGCTTGATTGTTTAGGATCATTGCAAAAATAATAAATACAGTAAAATAAGGTGAATTAATTTATATGGATGGAAAAAGGTATCCTAGGATAGCGGGGGAATTGCCTAAATTACTTAAACAAATTTATAACCATGTCTCAATTATTTATTGTCAATTAGAGTTAATAAGGGTAAGTTACAAACTCTTAATAATAGCCTCCGTATTTTCCTACTCAATCCGGAGTGTAAATACCAAGGTTTATTCCTTTGTGGTCTAATGTCTATCTCAAAACCATATGTTGATAGTTACCATAAAAATGCAGTAGTTTGTCACTTAAAGCATTTAACAATATTTATTGAAAGGAATAAAAACAAGTATAATAAATGAGACAGGTAATAAATATTTATTTAAGCAATATTAGGGTCAAACCCCATCCTAGGATACAAATAAAAATTACTCAGACATTAACAGAAATAAAAAGATAGTAGAGATAGAATTAGCCATTATTTGGAGACTGCTGGAGGAGACGGGTCTGCTACTCGCTCCTGCACCTTGCCTCTCTTCTTATTTTGCTAATGTTGGTGGTGGTGATACGTGAGAAGAAAATGAAAATAAAATGAAGAAGATGGAGGAGAAGAGAATGAAGGTGTCGTGGGATTTTTTGGGTGAAATGATGATGGGAATTGATGAAGAATTGGCGTGGGTTTTATAGGAGAAAAGGAGGAAAAAAGACAAAGCTTATGGTAGGCTGGTGGGTGAAGAAAATAAGGGAGACGACACCTAATACGTTTGATGTGGTAGATAGATAAGTTTGTGGGCGCCGTAATTGAGGAAAAACAAAGAAGACGGTGCAGAATTTCAGTCGCGTGATTTTTGGATTCGACGCAGTCATTTTACACGTGTCCGGATATGGCCCATCCGGACGTGAGACGTCCGAGTTTCTGTCCGCGGTAAGGACACAGATGTCCTGGCGAGAATTTATACATGTCCGAGTTTCTGTCTGTATACGGACACATTTATAATTCTTGTCCGTGTTTGCGTCCGTATACGGACACATTTAGCCGCGTCCGGGGTTGCGTCCGTGGTACGGACGCTTGTATTTTTGCGTCCGGGGTTGCGTCCGGGGTACGGACGCTTGTATTTTCGCATCCGGGGTTGCGTCCGTGGTACGGACGCTTGTAAGTGGCGTCCATGGTTGAGTCCGTGGTACGGACGCTTGTATTTTGCTTCCTGTCCGAATTTGTGTCCGGGTCTGCTGACCCGGATGTGTGTATTTTCGTCTCGTCTTGTCCTGCAAACTTTGACAGGCTCCAGATTCTTCGTTTGAGCTCCGTTTTTATATCCGTTTGCGCCTATACGTTCGTCTCTTCGTATATCCTAGCTTGGTTTTCCTCATTTTTAACCAATAAATCTGTAAGATAACCAATAAAACATAAAACTAGAGGAAAACTAACTAAAGTGGAGAAATGAGCAAGAAAAGTGCTAATATAACATATGAAATACACCCATAAATCATGCTCATTTGGACACTTATCAGTTTACTTCACCATTGAAGTGTTCTTCTAGAACTCAAGGAAAATTCGAAGAAGCTCAATGAGGAAGATGTGTATTGCTCTCGGCCAAAGGGAGGATGAGAATGGGAGTGTTTGACTTGAATTTGATTTAACTAAGAAGTAATGAGTCATGACTAGTAAAGGATGACTAAGGCTTCTTGATAAGATATTTTCTTCCAATGTTGCAAGGTGGTACTTGCCATGTGAAAAGTTTGCTGGCCCTTTATCATTTAAGGGGGTGTTTGGCTCACATTTTGTGTATTATATAATAAGGTGTCTTATAATGTTCTAGACTTATATATTGTACACGTGGACTTGTTTCATGTGTTAGTTTGTGACCAACATGATTACCTTGTCCTAAAGTGTGTTGATTTGTGTTTTTGAGTGATTGGTATACTTTATTATTTATTGTGACTAGTTAAAGTATGTTCTTTGATTCACTGTTGATGTTGGTGCTCTTAAACATGTAATGATGTGTTACATGTTGTATTAACTTTAGGAGTTATTTTCTTCTCATTTATGTTCCCTCTTTAGTCCATTATTATATGTGGGGTTTAGTGCCCATTTTGGACTATACATATTTATTTATGTGTATGTTTTAGAGGTTGTAAAAATTCCTTAGTGAATTAGCCTTTATCATTTAATGTTTAATCTTTGATTAAACTCTTTCATTTAATTAATTCCTTATTAATTAAGGTAATTAGTGTTTGGGATATTTCATGTAAGGTCTGTGGGATTTGGGTTGTGTGGGGCCAAATAAGGGTACAGAAAGCTTGATTCATGAACGAGGACATCACGAGAGAGATGAATCTTTTTGGCTTTGGGTTCATGGCATAGGTATCTAGTGGAGTTAGGGTCATAACCTAATAATATGCATTGGGTTGACCAGAAGGAAAGCTGGTGCATATTAAAAGGTCTAAAATTAGGCCAACAACCTCAAAAATAGACCTTAAGAGAGGAATAATTTGGTGCTTTTCCAAATAATGTTCCTTAAGGAATTTTGAGATGCAAGACGGTTGAAGGGGTTCTGTTTATTAGGTAGACCATCGTGGTAAAAGTTGTTCGCTAAACTCATAAGGCAAGTAAGCATGGGCAAGAAGGGCAAGACATTTATCAACAATTCTCCTGTTTCTAGTCTCAACCATACCATTATGAGCATGTGAGTAAGGACATCTAAGTCTGTGAAAGATACATTTTTCCTTGTGAACTCGTATCATTGGCTGAAATTCACCACCTTCATCACTTTGTATAGCTTAAACAGTGGCTGCAACTGAGTGGAAACATAAGTTATAAAATCTTGAATCACCTTAGTGACACTAGATTTTAGAGGTATAATATAAATCCATGTGAACTTTGTGTAAGCGTCAACAATAGATAAGTAGTATCTTCCACCATTAATAGTCAAAACAGGAGCTAGTCCCCAAACATCAACAAAGAGTAATTCAAAAGGTTTAGTATAGAAGGTGTTCCTCTCAGGGTGAGGTAAGGAGTGCATCTTGCCTTTGAAGCACCCTTCACAACTATCTAGATTTAAAATTGTACAAGAAACAGGTACTTTAAACTTATTTATAGTGTATTTTGGTCACCCTTGAAAGAGGGAAGACCACGAAGTAGATGCCATGTGGTAGAGGTTGTTATGTTGGGGGCATGATCTTGAGGTAAAAAATTATGGTTGAAGTGTTGTGTGGGTTGAAGTGGTAGATGATATTAGCCCATGTTTAACTCCACCTGTTACCAGAGTTCTCCACGTGCGATTGTTCTTTATGAAGAAAACGGATGGTTGAAATTCAAAGTAAACATTACTGTCAATATCAAACTATCTAACAAATATAAGGTTTTTGGTAAGGCCAGGAACATAGAACATATTTGACAAAGTAAAGGAACCATGTGAAGTATGAAATCTGCCTGAACCAATCCTATGTAAGTAATACCATTGCCAATGATGACTTCCTTATTTCCAAAGTAACACTGATTTTCCAAGTTCGAGTTACTCAACTGGTTGATGAAGTTATCGTTGCAGCTGTGTCTGGATACCAATTGATATCTGGGGCAAAAGTTGTAGTGTAGTGGGAATTAAATGTACGGGGTGAATTAGGCTGAAAAGCATGATTGAACCTGTGAAAGCAAACAACTGTTATATGTCCAATTTTATTGCAAACCTGACAGTGTGGTCTGTGGTCACTCCTACTAATGAATGTAATGTTGGTGCTGGAATTTCTATTGAATCCACCACCTCTCTTGTAACCTCTCCCCCTATTAGAACCTCACTCTGAAGTATCAAATATTTTGTTCCTTCTATCATTACTGGTGGTAGACTGGTGTAGGGAAGGGTTTTAAGTGGATGTAGTATTAGCGGAGGTCGGAGAGGCGAGTTTTGGGTCATGGTTAAGCAAAGCACTGTAGATTTGCTACGATGTTAGGGGGTCAGGACGCATTGTAAGGGAATTTTGAACAGCTTCATACTCCCGATCAAGTCTAGAGATAATGTAGGAACACAATTGAGCATCAGTAAGAGGTTCTCCTACAGTAGATAAACTACTTGTTAAACTCCTCATTTTCTTAAATTAATCGGTGACTGAATCACTACCCTTTCTAGTATTTCCCAACTAAACCCTGACTTGCATAGCTCTAGCAACTATCTGGGCTGAGAACATGCATATTCTTAAGAACTTTCCATGTGTCGGCATCAATAACACTTTCAACAACTTTTCCAATTGTTGATTCAGAAATAGATGCATTTATAACCGACTTAACCATCTAATTATATTGCTCCCAGGTAATAAGCTTGGGATTAGGTTGATTATCAACTGTTTCAGCTAGTCTTGGCTTGCATCAATCTATCCAACCAAAGCTAAACAGACCATGACCACGCAGTTAAGGCTCCACTTGTTTACGCCAAGTTGGATAATTTTCTAAGTTCAAAATTTGATGAATTTTGACATAGGAGATATTAAGGATGACATAGATATGGTGTTATTCATTGATAGGTTACTAGAAGTGCCTCTACTTGTAGCTGCCATGGTAGATTCCGCTGATCCTAAAATGGTTGTCATTGCAGCAGAAAACGAGGCAGAAAAAGCTTTTGCAGCTCTAATACCATAAAAGCGTTTGATAGTATCAAGAGAGATATATCTAGAAACTTGTATATTGAATTGTATAGTTTGACTGCTACAGTAAAGTCACCTACTTATAATAAGGTTTATCAATACATTGTAAAGAGACAAGAGGCATTAGATGGGCTGAAATAACAATATTGGGCTAGGCCCATACTTCATGTCTTAATAGACTGGCCGGTGATAACAATTAGTTCTCTCAAATCCATTCATGGCACCGATCAAACAAAATTTGTCTTCTTCTTCTGTTGTTATACATAGTTGGATACAACAATCATCTAATAAACCTGCCCATTCATAACAAGATTCAACATGTCAAGCAACGTACTGAAACTTTCAACAAGAAAGCTAGCTCGCTATCATAAACGGTTAGTTTAGACATGACAAGAGAAAGAAGATCAAACCTTGGAACAAATTTAACAGCAAGCAATGATCAGATTTTGAATTCATTGAGACGCATCCATTTCGTAGAGGACCATTTATTCCCCTTGACAACAGGGCATCCACCTGCATTCAACAATTGGGATGGGATCAATCAATAAAAACAAAGAATGGGATTCAAGTCATGGGAAGTGAAATATTGACTTGAAACTGAACCCAAGCTAGGATGCAATTACAAATTAAGTGCAGGTTGGTTTAAATTAATACTATCTATACTAACCATGAAGGCTGGAAGGATCAAGTGACGCATCAGGATTCATGCTCCAGAAGAGCAAGGCGTCACCTCTTGTAGGCAGAACCGAGAGCCCTTCTTTACCGCATTTCGAGAGCTTGTCCCAGTAAGGGACAGCACTGTGGTTTCCTCTGGCATTCGGGAACACTGTCTCGCCGCCTTCCTCAACATCTGTGCTGTGTGTGTAAACGAAAAACATAAGGAAGATTGTCAATCTGAGGTTCACAATTAGGTGGTTAGCTTAGCACTGCTCCACTGGTTTTTGTAGAATGTCAACATGACTGTGTTTGAGGTGGGGAATGAAAGAGAAGTGGGATTGCAACTTACAGGTACATGAGAACCGTGGCAATTCTTTGGCCTCCGTTTCTAGTACTGAACTCATCCGCAAAGTAGTCAAAGTGGGGCTCATATTTCTGTCCCACTTCGTAGTGAAGAACTTGTAGACCTTCACCGTGATCTGTGGACAACATAAAAGGCAGCAAAAAAACATAGTAAAAGTCAATCCAACATCAAAAGAAACGAAGATAGAGTTTTGTATTTACAGGACATGGTCACACCCTAGAAAATCAATGGTATGAAGGAAATTTCTCCAAATTACAGACTAAGAGAGGGCAAGCAGGCTCCAAATCTAAGATTGAACCTTAAACACCATTTAATAAAATCACCAAATTCAAATTCAGCCATGATCTGTGTAGAAGAATATTTACCCTGTCAGCACCTTCATAGTGAAGTATTCTTATCTAACCAGATGCTAGGCAATTATAAACCAAAGATGCAATAACTTTGCATTGACATCCTTAGGAGAAAGTATTTTGTCGAATTCCAAGTTTTTTTTTCAAGTTTCAAAATACAAAGTAATAATAAGGGAAGCTTAGTCCTACCAAAAACTTCTAGAAAATCAAGCAATTATAAGATGCTAGCTAGGATACCCTCATCATGAGTTCATAAATCTGACATTATAAACAAAAATGGAGGTACCAAGGACTTATATACATGGTATAAGAAGAAACGATGCTTGAAGAACGTCTTTGAGCTGATATAAATTGTTGCAGAACATGTTAATTTGTTGGCACAAAAATAAGTATTCTTCAAAGGATCTTGAATTTCAAACGAAGTAATCAGATTAAAAGTAGCATGAAGTGATCAAACAGTACACTGAATAGAATAATTGATTTGCAGTGAAAGATCAGTAAGAAAAAAAACATATATATAATATCACGGAGGGAGGTGTTAAAGAAAAACAGAAGCTTGCTCCATTTCTTAAAACTGAGTAGCATACCAACAGGAATGAATGTCCAATCTGCAATTCTCTTCTCTATTCTCTTCACAACTTCATCACGTCCCCTCTCTAGAAATGTACCAGAGCTTGTACGAACCCTGAAATGTTAAGCCAGATTTAAAAAAAAAGGATGTAATGGGAATAGATACAGAGATTTGAATAACCAGGGGCATACTTCACCATCAACATGGTATTTATTCAGACGTACACACCTGCTATCCACACCCTTGCCAGTGGCAGTGTCAACAACTTCAGATTTTTGCATACTGGGCTTGGCAAGCTCGATGAGGTAGTCACATTCTTCTCCAGACTGACACATAAGAGAAAGGAAACAAATTGAAATTCATCATTATGTTGTTGTTTAAGCATTCCGCAATAACTCACTTCAGAAAAACCCCAGTACGTTAACTCGGCTACTCTACTGGCTAGAATTCTACTCAACAAAATAAGAGTTGTGCTACTCAATACGGCTTCAAATGCCCAAGCTAATTAACATATAATTAGCAATAATCAGGGCAAATAGAGAAAAGAAGAAAGAAAAGGTTGTGGGACACTCCTGGTAACAGATATGATCCTTGTTTTTACAATAGCATAGAATTAGCAGCAGCAGTTATCTATCCAGTGTACCCACAACATGTAAGGCAATAACTATCACTCTCGTCCAGAACAATATCAGATCCCATCAATTTGATGATGATTCTTAGCTATTCATTCCATGTTTTCAAAATTTATATTAAACTGGAATCGAGGTTGACCATGTTCATTCACTCCAATAGTTGACCATACTGGATGCAGATGTTATGTATTCTAACAGCACAATCCATCATTTGAAGATAGCCAAAACCACTCAAGTCTACGGATCAAAACAATTACTTGCAGCAACTGAGAAGAGTTTTCTAACCAAAAAATTGTGGTAAATAAAGGCTCTAGGCTCCCAGGAGATCAACTCAACCCATTGGTCCCCTCTCTCCTCACTGACATCATCATATCTGCAATCCAACAGAATCAAACAAAATTCGTAAGAAAGAATCAATATCAATGGATGGATTGATCACACCCAACAAATTAAGTAAGGTTTAATTGATTAAGATTCTATTGATAAACCCCACACGTGTCTATTTCCTTACTTGCTTACTGACTGTCGGACGATTGAACTAAGGTCGTGAGCTTTATGCGACGACTTGGAGCTGCTGCTGGATGGGAGCGAAACGATCCCGAGACCAAGCAGGATGAGAACCACGAAAGAACACGCTAGTAGAATTGTGAAGATGAGGGTACTGGAGGGTGACGATGATGACGACTTTCGTGGTTGGTAACGACTGTGCCTCACTCCTTTCGCCATTGCTGAACCCCTTTTTTGTCTGTTGCTTCTGGTCAGCTGGAAATTGAAGACTCTTGCAGGAATTTAATTATACGAGGGAATATGGAGAATCTGTTTGAGTGGTTTTGGATTGGGAGAGAAGAGAAGAAAATGCTGAAATGAAAGTCAAAGTTTACAGGGAAGAATACAGAAGTGGTCGAATATGGACGTGGGAGTTGTAGGTAGTTATATTGAGGTGAAGATTGGAATTTAGCGGGAATGATGGATGGAGATCCAGACCCAAAATTGTCCTCGTCTGGCTAATTATACGTTCGTTCTCTGCTCAAAGTCTTGCTCTTAATACTCTATAGTTTAACGCTCTGGATTTCATTCCACCTGGTGAACAAGTATTATCAATTTTTGCAATTTTCCCAAAAAAGGGGGGCATTCGTAGAATGAAGATAATTCTTGTCTGTTTGGACGTTGTACTTGATTGATCGTGGCGACTCGGACGGCATGATGAATGCACATCATCACAATATAATAGTATCGAGATAATCATGTTGAATTTGAGAATGTTTCGTTGTTTTGAAAGGGCCAGCTGGTGTAGAGTGGAGAGTTAGTGGTTCCCCAGTTAGAAAGAAGACGAACGAACAATTATGCCAGCGGCGGCTAGGAGGGAGGGAATGCATCTAACGTGCGATTCGCCGAACATGATGCATATAAGCAAAGACATAGGTAAATCTGAAAGGTTGAGTTGTGTATATTCCATGTTTTGTGTAAAGTTTACAGTTTGAATTTGACATAAACGTGATGAGATTCGGACTAAGAAAGAGGGACTGATGGCTCAACATACAATTGGATAAAGAAAGAAAGGGACCACCTCCTCCGGTTGGTAAGAATATTACTCTCACACGGTAGTGGCGGGAACAATGATTAAAAATGTTGATAATTGTCTTATCCTTCTTTTCCTTTCATAGTAGTTATAAATAGCTAGTATGCTAGCTTGTAAATGCATCGAATGATTTACTTATTTTGACCACTTTGTGGATAGGTAGGGCATGCCCTGATTAGGCTTCTTAGGAAGAGAAGTTTCTATCACTTTCTTGTCTAGCTACTCTCGGTAACCGCTGGAAGGCTACGGCCAGTTTTTCCCAATTCAATACAAGATTTTCTAGCTGTCTATCAGGTCTGTGCTTAAAAGTGTGAGGTTTTACCTATTTAAAAGAGTGAGGTTCTATCATTTTGGTATCAGAGTCATTGATCCTGATTTGAATGGCGTTGAGTCACCAAGAGCTCAAGAAAACACTTGAGAGGTTGGAAAGGAAAGTGAAGGAGTTGAGAGAACTCTCCACACGTTGGAAGGCCAGAAGGGCTATGACAATAGTTACAATTGAAGCTAGGCTAGAGGAGAGCGTCATGGTGGAAAAGAAGAAGATAAATGGAGAGGGACCCAATGGAGTTCGACCAGCCCTTGTTGGATGGGTGCAAAATGCAGAAAGGAACTGGGCGCTCAAGAACAGACAACAGGTGCAAAAAGCGAGGAGAAAATGAGGTATGGTAGATATTCTGGCCTACATAAGAAAATTGTTGAATATAAGAGTAGAAAGGAAGAAAAGATCAGACGCAAGAAGAGAGAAAGAAGAAAAAGGGTCAAAGAGAAGAAAAGAAGGATAAGACAATTATCAACATTATAAACGAATTGCTCCCACCACTACTGTATGAGAGTAATATTCTTGCCAGCTGGAGGAGGTGGTCCCTTTCTTTCTCTATCCAATTGTATGTTGAGCCATCAGTCCCTCTTTCTTAGTTAGAGTCTCATCATTCCTCCCCCGTTAACCATCACCTTGTCCTCATGGTGGGTCTTCCGATGACACCAATAGTGTCGGGACCCGAAAACTCCTGTTTGATCGTAGCATGACTGTAGTATATTCTACTCTGATACCAAATGACAGAACCATGAGAGAGCTTTCCCAAAAGCTAGCTCAAGGGAAGGAGAGCTCGTAGTTCTACATAAACCACACACCAACCCCTCATAAGGTTGATGTGGAATCATGGGATCAGTCCATTACATTCGCCCCTCATAAGGACCAACGTCCTCGTTGGTCGCAGCTACGTTGGTCACGGCCACGTTGGTCACGACTGGCTGGTTCCAGGCCACCACTTCGAGGTTTTGGCTCTGATACCAAAATGATAGAGCCTCACTCTTTTAAATTGGTAGAACCTCACACTTTTAAGCACATACCTGATAGGCAGCTAGAAAATCTTGTATTGAAATGGGAAAAACTGGCCGTAGCCTTCCAACGGTTACCGGGAGTAGCTAGACAAGAAAGTGATATAAACTTCTATCCCTAAGAAGCCTAATCAGGGTATGCCCTACCTATCCACAAGGTGGCCAAAATAGGTAAATCATTTGATGCCTTTACAAGCTAGCATACTAGCTATTTATAACTACTAAGAAAGGAAAAGAAGGATAAGACAATTATCAACATTAGAAACGAATTGCTCCCACCACTACTGTGTGAGAGTAATATTCTTGCCAGCTGGAGGAGGTGATCCCTTTCTTTCTTTATCCAATTGTATGTTGAGTCATCAGTCCCTCTTTCTTAGTCCGAGTCTCATCATTCCTCCCCCGTTAACCACCACCTTGTCCTCAAGGTGGGCTTCCGATGACAACAATAGTGTCGGGACCTGACAACTCCTATTAGATCGTAGCATGACTGTAGTATATTTAGAAGGAAGAAGATGAAGGTGGGCATACGCAGCATGTTTGGTGGCTAGAACCAAACTGACAGTATAGTCTCTAGGAGATTAAAGGAGGGAGTCAACGGTCACAAGGCGAGACTCCGGCTGGGCACGACAAGCCCTAGGGAAATCAACTTTGCCGTAAATGCTAGTTGGAGAAGAAGGCTGGCCGCAGACAAAGCAATCAAAGGAAAGCGACCAGCCATAGCAGGCAACATCAGGTTGAAGAAAGTCTGGATTACTGGTCTCAAAACAAAGGTGCAACCACCACCACTTCCCAGGCAGAAAAAGAACAGAATGACGAGAGGTGGCACGGCTTGACAAGAGATAGTGGTCTAAATTTCAGAATTTTTCAAAAAGAGAAACTACTAAACAAGGATGAGAGGGGTTATAGCATCATTGTGGCCTTCTCTTTTCAAGGCATTCTGAAAGGGTGGAAAGATATGGGGATCAGAGATGTGGCCAAAAAATTAGAAACCGATGGCAACTTGCAGGTTGGCAGCGGAGGAAGGATGCAAAAGAACCATAAGGGTTTACTATTTTTCACGTGAATAATGAAGTAAGTAGGCCACACTTGATATTACTTAAATGTGCAGATAAAAAGGTTACTGAGGGCTATTTCAGTTTAATTGGGTCCGTTCTCTTACTAAGAGTACTTTGGCCCACATTTTCTCACTTATACTGCAACTTAGAAGGTGAGTTTTATTCTTTTAAAATAGGGGACATGGTCATGCAGTCCCACAATGAAGTATATATATACTGCTCCATAAGTCACACTTTATTACAAATGAGGTTTTGGTTGTTGGTTTTATTACAGCACCAGGAACACCAACTCCAACATTCCATCATCCCAGATATCAAAACCAGCAGAAAATTAGTGCCGATATTTGACACCGATACGTTCAGAATATTTGGACACAACAATCACTATGCCATCACCACCTTGAGGACAAGGTGGTTGTCTAACGGGGAGGGAATATACTACAGTCATACTACGTTCAAACAGGAGTTGTCGGGTCCTGACACTGTTGGTGTCATCAGAAGACCCACCTTGAGGACAAGGTGGTGGTTAACGGGGGAGGAATGATGAGACTCAGACTAAGAAAGAGGGACTGATGGCTCAACATACAACTGGATAGAGAAAGAAAGGGACCACCTCCTCCAGATGGCAAGAATATTACTCTCACACAGTACTGGTGGGAGCAATTCGTTTATAATGTTGATAATTGTCTTATCCTTCTTTTCCTTTCTTAGTAGTTATAAATAGCTAGTATGCTAGCTTGTAAAGACATCGAATGATTTACCTATTTTGGCCACCTTGTGGATAGGCAAGGCATGCCCTAATTGGGCTCCTTAGGGAGAGAAGTTTCCATCACTTTCTTGTCTAGCTACTCTCGGTAACCGATGGAAGACTACACCAGTTTTTCCCATTTCAATACAAGATTTTCGAAGCTGTCTATCAGGTCTGTACTTAAAAAGTGTGAGCTTCTACCAATTTAAAAGAGTGAGGTTCTATCAAAACATATATGTGACTAAAAAAATTTTACCGGTTTTTGGATAAATGCGTAAAAGTGATACCACAGCCTGCCTATCCCCTTTCAAACCGCTCTTATGGAAGAGTTACTCCATATTAGTCCCGTAAGTTTAGTACAATTGATTCAAAGTCTCATTCCTTAAAAAGAACACAAACAGTTGGGGTATTTATCCCCAGCGTATAATACAGTCTCTAGTTGTCAACAAAAATACCACTGTAACAGTGTTGAAAAAAGATTGGTGAACATTACGAAATCTTGTAACAGAGTTAAAAGATCAGTTGATGTTAAGAACGTGTATGTGTGACTAAAAATAAAATATTCTAACAAATTGCTTATTTGTAGCAGATTACGACGCCCAGGATTCAAGTCACCAGAAACAGATAGCGTATTATGAGTAGGTAGTTGGAATATCTAAGAAGTTAGAACTGTAGAGGAATAGCAAGTTAGCAACCAAATTTCCATCCTCAGTTCCTGTCAATGCTTGATTATCGCAAACAATTTGCTACATATCTTCGATGGTTTTTTCTTTTCTGCTTTCTTTTGTTCCATCTTTATAGAAACTTTCCATCCACCGTCTCTACTTGTATGTGAAACTCTTTCATCCAACCGTCTCTATTTGCACACGTTTCACATAGTCTCAACCCCATCAATCCACCGTTAATGACTCCGTAGCCATTTAAATCAAAGACAGACACAGACAAAAGCAAGATAGTCAGGTTGGTAAACTATTGTGACGATAGGTTGAAGGTTCAATACCCGGCCCCATAGATTCTATTAGAATTGAACTTCTAAAAAACGAAGTCAGACACAAGGCCCCAGCTGCAAGTAGATTCAATTTTCTCAACTGATCGCTGCTGCATCAAGTAGAGCAAGATAATTTCGGTATGATAATAAAAGTGAACAAGACAATAGCTACCAGATTGATATCTCCAATGAAATCAAATACATCAACACCAAACCAGCAACTCGTCTTGAGTAATCAAAGTCGCAGAGCAGTTCTACAGACCTCTTTGTACCCAATTTTCACTGATATACTTCAGCTTCAAAGCATTATCTCAACACGAAACTAGTAGACAAAGACAAGTGCAGCCCAATAATGCACATAAATTCAAACTTCTAATAAATTCCACGTAAGTACAACCTAAACTCTCCAACCTGTGCAACCAAAGATGAACTTCGAGCAGTATCTAACCCTGATAAACCACACAGTGACAAATAATCAGACACCATATTTACACTCAACCCTGTAACCTACAACTATTTATCTCATCCGAATAATACCACAAATTATACACACACCAAACAGACCTATAGTTATAAGACAACACGATCCCCTCACAGCCAGACCTCACCAAACCAATTTTCTAATAACAATCCCTTCATTTCCGCCCTAACATTCACCCTACGTCTCGGTAGTAACAGCGATCGCTTTAGTCTTAAACCGGTACCTGGGCAGACGTGGCACCACTTGGCTAGGACCAAAACCAAATTGACCAATTCCATCACTCAAAGGCGGACCATCATCATATATATGACCCAAGAGACGCCCGCAACCGCCACACTTGATCTTCGTTCGTGACCTCTGAATCCCCCAGTAATCCAGCGTCTCGAAGAAAGGTCGGATCTTGTCCTCTTTCTGGAAAGTGAAACGATTCGGGTCGATAATCCGGGCAAAGGAGAAGGTGTTCTTGTTTCCGGCTTCGAAGTATGTGTCGGATGGGTAGAGGTCCAGGGTTTGGAGACGTAAGTCGGTTCCGCACTCCTTGCAAGTGTAGATTGATGCCATATTCGGGTTTGGGTGAGGTTAGAAGAGGATGTGAGCATTAAACTGGAGGAGATTGGTTGTGGAAGGTTGAAGGATGATTAATTCGACAGATTGATAGATTTTAAATAATAATAATAAGATTGATTGTCCAACGCGGCTTTGGTAGGACGTATCTCGAAGAATTTCTGCCTGTGTGGAAGACGCGGAGAATGGGTCAACCATCTAGAACAAAATTAGGAAAAAAGGATGTTTCTGGGGTCACCTACGGCCTCATTCTTAACAAAGAATAGGTAAGGTAAAAAAAAATTAAAATTAATATGATATATGATATATGTGACTGAATGGAAAAGTAAACTCATTACATAAGAAAGGTTGTTGAAGTTCACTCAGGCAACTTTCAATCAATTCTTCGAAATTTAAAAGTTGTTAGCATCACTAATTGTCAAAGTTCTTGGAAGTTTAGAAGTGACTTGTAAAAACCTTGAGCTTGGCATCTTAACAATTGGTCATCTTTCACATAGTTGTTTAATGTTTAACGGCATGTAGTTAAATCGGAAAAGTTGGGAGATGAAAGAACAAGAGGGTTGCATGCGTAATTCTTACACTTTAGAATAAAACACATTCGGCTCCTAATCTCTTTTAAGAACATAGCGAATTTCTTTGGGAAGAGTATTGTGACGGACGTATATTTTCCGTCACAGACGGACTAAATCACACCGTTGGATTACTGTATATGTCAGATCAATACTTACTTTTAGATTACATGCATGTGTCAGCGGTAGCCTCTATTTCAGGTATTTTCTTTTTTAATCAAATCTATTATTTCATTTACCGTAAGACCACAAAGCGTTCACTAACTTTTTGGTTTTTTTGTATATTTAAATTATTGATTTACTTCATTTCTTATTTGATTATAATATGGAATGGATGTGTTATTATTTTTCTTTTTAGACAACAAATAATAAATGAGATTTGTCTTATCGAATTAAGCAGTTTAATGATATATATATATTTTTTTATTTTTTATGAGGAACTTTTTTTGCAAAAGTATTTATTTTTATCTATGTACTAATGAAATAGGTTTAAAACAATAATAAGAATTATAAAGAAGACATTACATATAATTTAGTAAGTTGGTGAATTAATTAGAAAATAACCAATATTAACTCTTAAGATAATCTAAATTTTAAATCTTTTAACATAATAAAAAGTATAGTGAAGAGAATAATAGAAGTTTTGAAAATAAACTATAAAAAAACTTTAAAAAATGAACTTAATCTAAAAAATAGTTAAATAATAATAATGCTAGAATTTTAGAGATCGAAGGTCTAATGAATCATAGTATTACTAAACCAATTCATTTGTTAGACCCGAAACCCTGCACTACAAACCCTAAAAATGCATTCGACGTTTTTAGCATTCCTAGGGTGGTTTTTAGGGTGTTGGGGGGGGGGGGGGGGTAGGATAATCTTTTTTGCATTAGTTTTATACTTTATATTGTCGTTAGTGACTCGACATGTTTTTAGGGCTGCACTACAAACCCTAAAAATGCCTTCGACATTTTTAGCATTTTTAGGGTGTTTGGAGGTAGGTAATCTTTTTGGCATTGGTTCTACACTTTGTATCGTTGTTACAGACTCGACGGGCTTTTAGGGTTTGTGGTTTAGGGTCGTTAGACCTTAAACCCTGCACTATAAATTATGAAAATGCCTTCGACGTTTTTAGCATTCCTAAGGTGGTTTTTAGGGTGTTTGAAGGTAGGGTAATCTTTTAGGGATTGATTCTACACTTTATATCGTCGTTACAGACTCGACAGGTTTTGAGGTTTAGGGTTTAGTAAGCCTTGCACTATAAACCCTGAAAATCCTTCGACGTTTTTAGTTGTTATATTGTGATTTTTAGGGTGTGTGGTGCAGGGTAATATATTTTGAAGTCGTTCTATATTTTGTATTGTCGTCACTGACTCGACAGATTTCCACGCCACAGTTATAAATAACGTTTCCAACGTTTTACATAAAGGTGCCCACAAATTTAGATAAATGTTTCCACGTGTTTATTTAAACGTTTCCATGTTTTACAATTCCATGATTATATATAACGTTTTCATGCCACGATTACATATAAACGTTTCCACTGCATGATTATATATAAACATTTTTATAATTAGATATGATGTTTCCATGACACACTTATATATAATGTTTCCACAGTTATACATAAAGGAGTCCACGAGTTCAGATAACGTTTCCACCTTTTTATTTAAACGTTTCCATCTTTTTTATTTAAACATTTCCACATTGTTATATATGTTTCCACATTTTTATTTAAACGTTTCCTGTTTCTACGATTCCATGATTATATATAACGTTTCCATGACATGATTACATATAAACATTTTAATAATTATATATGAATGTTTCCATTCCACAATACGTTTCCACAATTTATATATAAACGTTCGCCATAATTACATATATACGTTACAATTATATATTTCATGTCACAATTAAATATAACGCTTCTACGACACTTTTCCACGCCACAATCAAGTATAGCGTTTCCATCGTTATGCATAAACGTTTCCATATTTTTATATAAACGTTTCCACATGTTTATATAAACGTTTCCAAGTGTATATATAAACGTTTCCACGTTTCTACGATTCCATTATTATATATAAACGTTTCCATGTCATGATTATACATAATATTTCCAACATTATACATAAACTGAATTGTTTGAGTCGATTTTATGTATTTATTTAACATTTGATTTTTATATATGCACTACACGATAACTTATAACATGAAGATTGAAAAATTAACGTACAATATTTTTTAAAAAATGTTATACATCACTTTTTTAAAAAATTTTGAAAATAATATAAATATTAGCTTGCTACTCCATTTTTTACATATATGTATCAACAACAAATATTATAAGATTATAAAACTATAATGCAATTAAGTTTTTCTTTAAAAGAGTATAAAACTCCATGCCAGACAGGCGGAACCCCAGCTGTATTGTCCAGCCTGAGCGAAGTCCTCCAGAAGCGGCAAGAACATCAGGTGCACCTGGTTCCCCGACCGATCAACAAAAATAGTGCCACCCAATAGCATCAGTATGTAAGCTCTAATGTGCCTCATGATGGTCACCTCATCCGTGTCCTCGGATGAATGACCGAAAGTAGAATCCAGCCAACTGAGCTTGATCCTACTATGATGTCCAAGATCTACCATTGCTGGAAAAAAAAAGAATAAACAACGCCCCTTTAACAACGGTTATATTGTAAATCGTTTTTTATCATAGGCCGGACATCTTAAACAACGCTTTGTTTACAAAGCGTTGTTTTTGTTATCACACCCAAAGTAAAAAACAATGCTTTAGTACAAAGCGTTCTTTAAAGAGACATGTATAAAAAACGCTTCAGGAAGGAAGCGTTTTTTATGTGTTTGGGCGCGATAACATAAAAAGCGTTTTTTATGTTACCTAAATTAATACACTCTTTTCACCCTCCCGCCCAGTCTTCTCATCAATCAAATCGCGACTGTTCCCCTACCACTCTCCGTAAACGCTCTCTGTAAACACGCTAGCTTCTCATTCCAAACCATCCCAGAATTAAATTCATTTCGATTCCGCCGCGGGGCCTCTTCGATCTCTTCCCCTTTCTTCCGATATATGCGCTCTCGCCATCTTCATCAATATTCTAGCTTCTAACATTCTCTAGATCAGCAACCCGGCGGCTAAACTGTTGATGCATGCGTCGATATCAATCGTCGGCGCCTCGAGCTCTCTCGCTATCGGTAATATTGAGCTGCGAACACATATATGCCTATCGATCCTTATTTTTCATATGTATACTCGTCGGTAATTAATTTTTTGATTTTGCAAATCACACGAACAGGGAACATACATGCCCTGTCGCACGCACGGCGGTGCCTCTGGATTACAACCCAACTAGCGAAAGGAACAACATACATGCGCGCTAGATCTGTCGGCTCTATTCTTGTGCTGATGAGGTAATTTTGCAAACCGAACTTCTTAATCAGGAAAATACATGCTCTGTTTGTTTGGGATTAAGGCGTCTGTTTGTTTGGGATTAAGGCGTGAAATATATTATGTGTGTATTGTTTGGGAATAATTTTGCATGCAAACCAAACTGTGGCGCGCACATTTTTTGTTAACCTATGTGTGCTTGCAAACCAAACTTGTTAATCAGGAACATATATACTCTCTGTTTGTTTGGGATTAAAGGGTGAATAAAGTGTACGTGTGTTTGGGAATAATTTTGCATGCAGACCAATGGACTTGCACGTTGGTTTTTACTATGTGCTGATTGTTGTTAATCAGGCGCGCATATTGTTGTATATATGTGCTGATTTTTACTTGCTGGTACAATTAATGGACTTGGGAATTAATGTGTAATATAATGCGTTTCGCCATGCATACAAATATAGCCACCTGGTTATATATGGCGAAATTAATTTGGTTAGATGATTATAGGGTGTATTAATTAATGCTATATATTATATTATAGTATAACCTAGGGTGCAAATATTAGATGACCATGGGATGTATTAATTAGTTACAAAGACATAGCATTACGGTAGCTTGCCTGACGTCCCCTTCCCCATATTGCTTTTACCTTAACATCCACCCAGAAGTTTATCTACGTTTCTACCAATACCAACATCAAAAACTTTTAAGTTCCTTCACATTCTTCTCAGATTTGTTATCCGGTCAAGCTAGACATTCCAATTAACCCTCTAATGTTTTGGAAATCTATATGACCACCATTGGCCATATTAGAGACCTCTAGCTACTTACAGCTTCTTAATTTCTTGTAGTTATTATTTTAGTATCCCTTTACATTTTTTGGCTAGCGCCTATGACCTTCGATCGTCATCAACCTATAATAAAAAAATTGAACTCGGACGGGCCCACCAACTTTATTTTCCTTCACGACCTTTCTTCTCTCCTTTTCGATTCCTTTAGTCACCTCTGATTAGTATATATGCTGTGGAAGCTTCAGTAGATCGAACAATCAGAACTGGATAGCACTGAAACATCACAGAAAAAATCGGATAAAAAGTCAGACGAATTTGGTTGATGGAGACGGTTGCTGCCTCTATTGAAGATGAAAGTACCGACGATCATGATGATTTTTCTACTGATACAAAAGAGACAGAAGAAGAAAAACATGATACAAAAGAGACAGAGACAGATACAAATGAAAGGATGAATGAGAACTATGAAACAGAGAGGTTGAAGAAATTGGCTAAAAAGTTAAGTGAGGCTGCCACGAAGTAGAGTCCGGTAGTGATTAATGAATTACCGGCCCACTTCATGACCTTGAATGAAGAAAATGGTTTTCTAGAATAGTTATATGAGGAGGGTAGGAGGAAACTTAGTTGATTATATGGTCACATGGGGGACTATATGAAGATAAAGTGGTACCAAATCGCTCGGTTGATGAGTTTCATGTCTTATGGATGGAGATGGAGATGGAGAAGCTAGGCACTTCTCCATCTCCAGTTTCGATTGGATTCGCATCTTCTTTTAGTTTTGAACATCGATAGGTCTGAGAAATCTTTAAACACTAGGACATGAGTGTCAGTAGATTGCATGTAGTCATTTGGAATACTAGCCACACACTGTTGATGTGGGGTGCATCGTATCTTTAAAAAAACTAGATGAAGGTCCCTTGGGAATTAAAAAGATTGAGAGATTCCCCCTAAGTATGATTCCCCCTGAGTTTGCATGTTAAGCGACTTTAACAAATGATAGCAATACGTGACAGTTTTTATGCACAATAAGTGACAGCTTTTATGTTATACTGTAACCTTAGTAGAAAACTTTCTACTATGGTTAAAGTATAACATAAAAGCTGTCATTTATTGTGCATAAAAGCTGTCACTTATTGCTATTAAGAAACAAATGATAGCAACAAGTGACAGCTTTTATGCACAATAAGTGACAACTTTTATGTTATACTTTAACCATAGTAGAAAGTTTTATACTAAGGTTACAGTATAACATAAAAGCTGTCACTTATTGTGCATAAAAACTGTCACTTATTGCTATCATTTGTTAAAGTCGCTTAACATGCAAACTCAGGGGGAATCATACTTAGGGGGAATCTCTCAATCTTTTTAATTTCCAAGAGATATTCATCTAGTTTTTTTTAAAAGGTATGATGCACCCCACATCAACAATGTATGGCTAGTATTCCAATTGACTGCAAGCAATCTACAAACATTCATGTCCAAGTGTTTGAAGATTCTCAGACCTATTGATGTTCAAAACTGAAAGAAGATGTGAATCCAATCGAAACTGAAGATGGAGAAGTGCCTAGCTTGTCCACCTCCATTTCCATCCATAAGTCATGAAACTCATCAACCGGGTGATCTGGTACCACTTTATCTTCATATAGTCCCCAATGCCACCATATAATCGACTAAGGTTCCTCTTATCCTCTTCATACAACTATTCTAGAAAACCGTTTTCTTCATTCAAGGTCATGAAGTGGGCCAGTAATTCGTTAATCTCCACTGGACTCTACTTCGTGGCAGCCTCACTTAACTTTTTAGCCAATTTCTTCAACCTCTCTGTTTCTGAGTTCTCATTCATCCTTTCATCTGTATCTGCCTCTGTCTCTTTTGTATCATGCTTTTGTTCTTCTGTCTCTTTTATATCAGCAGAAGAATCATCATGCTCGTCGGTACTTCCATCTTTAACAGAGGTAACAACTGTCTTAGCGAATTAGAAATTTCTTCTCAGGTACGTATTATAAGTACTTTTGTGTTTGAATTGGTGATTTTAACTATTTGCGCATGTTTGGATAAGTTTAAATGGTGTACTTAATTGCTTTTATAATTCTCGCGTGCAGCTTGTTGATTTCTTCTCAATACTTATTCACAAGCCGATCTCAAGTTTGTCAATAAGGAGAGGGCGCACACATGTGTTAAAAGCACTAAATTGATAAGAAGAAGAAGTCATGAGTCATCTATCTTTTCTTTTTTCAAATGGTGGTATTGTACATGTTATGATCGAACTTGAACTATTTTTAGTAGTTTGGTTAACTAGCTAGTTACAAATGTTGTAGTTCATCGATACTACACTTAAGCCTATGTGCGCTGGTATAATATTAATGCAAACAAAGTACTGTTGTTGATCTATTAATTAAAATTCACTATTTTGGTTGATCTGGTATATATAATGAAAATAGGTTTTGAATGATTTTGTGATTTTAATTTTGTGTTATGCACAGGGTAATAAATTGTATAAAAAATAAAAAAATAAAAAAAGGACCATATAAGAAACGCTTATATGTATAAGTGTTTCTTATACTCTCGCGCCAAATGTCGTAAAGAACGCTTATCAAGATAAGCGTTTTTTATAAAGCTTCATAAAGAACGCTTATATTAAACAAGCGTTTTTTATAGTCGGACATAAAGAACACTTCAAGGTGAAAGCGTTCTTTATGCCTCGTAGATTCCCGCCACCTTATTCACTTTAAAAAACGCTTTAGCGATAAGCGTTCTTTTAAATTTATGTATAAATAACGCTTACAACACGTTCTTTAAGAGGCTCGACCATTTGCGTCGCCGGCATAAAAAACGGTTATAAAACGTTCCAAAAGACAAATAAAAACGTTGTTTATTCCTTTTTTTCCAGCAGTGTACCGGTCTAGCTTTTAGTATATCATCACACAACGCTCCCTAGTCCCTATGTGTGCTACCCGTGATTGGTGATCCATCTATAGGTAGCCCAGTAAGCACATCAATGTCCTCTATTGTGATGGTGGTCTCTCTTGTCGGCATGTGAAAAGTATGTGTCTCTCGGTGTCATCTCTCGACCAGTGCGATGATCAAATGCCAGTCCAATGAGATGAACTCTAGACTGGCTATCCTAATGAATTCGGAAGCCTCTAAATATTGGGCGCATCCTCTCATCGTAACTAACATCTGCCATGTCGTAAACTAGAAGCGGGGACAATGTAGTACCTGATACTTATTCCCATCCCACATGGACCTAGACCCATGACTACACTGATGTCTAAGTGTAGGATCAGGGTGTAGGATCAGGGGGTGGGCCGGGATCCATGTGTAACTAAATTTTAAATAACAAACATTCAACCATATTAAAATCTTGTATTTGAAAAAAAAGGGAAAATTCACGATATGCCCCTGTTTTCTTTCGTAATTCACAATATACCCCTTTTTTGAAACTGTGTCACAAGATACCTCTGTTTTCTTTCGTAATTCACAAAATACCCCTTTTTGCTAACGGCCGTCAAATGCTCCGTTAACCCCTCATGGAAAATGACTCTTTTGCCCCTGACCGGTTTTTTTTGTGAAAAACTCACGGCTTCGTTCTAACGACTACTTTTTTTTCAAAAGTTTCAAAAGTTCATAATATACCCCTTAAATTGAAAAAGTTCACAAAATACCCCTTTTAGAACATAAAAAGCATTGCATTAACATTCAACGAATAATACAAACCAAAGTTGATGTCTAACAAACAAATTTAAGTACAAAAGTAATCAACAAGTACTACACAACGAACACTAAGAACCATTCCTATTTGAAAATCTTCTCTTGTCATGACCCTCCTGCTCATACTTAGTGCACCTAGTCTTCTTCTTGGGCTCCTTCAGGTCCATCTCATTACAAATACGGGTTGACCTTGGTCTTCCCTTTGCTCGCACACGAGATGGGTCGGGAAGAATGATGGAAAAGTCTGATGGAGGCCATGAGTGTTGATCCCCGAATGGGACAAAGAGTCAGCCGTACACATTGAGCTGCTTCTGCCAAGCGTACCATGAACCCATAAGAGTGATACCATCCCAGGTGGTGGTAGTGACCACAGTAGTAGCCACATCAGCCGGCATGGCATCATCAGCACCATCATTGTCATCATCATCATCGTCGTCAGATGAACCACCTCCGAGTCCTTCCATCTCATCCTCCCCGAAGTCTTCCCGCAAGTCGCCGTCATCATCAAATGTCCAAAATCATCACCAACGTCGTGTTGGAGGTGATCTTCAACTGGTGTTGGGTATGAGGAATGGTCTTATGTTTGTAAAGAGGTTTCATCTTGAGGAGGAGCATTGAGTAGAAGAGAAGTGTTTGTGATGATTTGTGTTTGGTGTGGTGAATATGAAGAAGGTAGAGGGGTTTGGTTTTTGGGTGGTGTGAAGCTTGAAGGGGCTTGGTGTTGATAAGATGAGGAGGTGAGAAGTGTTTGTGTTTGTCGGTTTCATGTACCTCAACATACAATTCATAGAATATATCTCGTGGTCCTTCACCGTGACAGTAGAACATGGCATTTTGAACATCCTCATCGTCCTCAATGGGTATGACTATCCACTTTGTAGTGTCATCATTCATTGACTGGCCCATTCGCTGTGACACCTTCACTTTGTGGGTGCACATGTTGATGCCGAAACAATTACCAATATGAGCAATAAGCTGCTCATGATTGGTGTCGACACTAACCAAAATGAGCTTCCTCTTCCCATCCTCGTAATCAGCTCCATTTACCTCATGCACTATGTTGCCACTAACACGACACAAAAACTAGATAAAGGTGAACATTCCACCTATTTGATAACACCATCGAATAATCACAAATTTAATCAACTATTCCCAACATCTGGCTGATTGCAAACACAATGACCCAAACAAAAAACTAAAAATAATGAACTAACACCATAATTACTAAAACACTAAGATTAAGCAACTAACACTATAATCCAACCTTATCAATTACATATAATTTTATATAACAATTCAAACAATTAATTGTGATTTCATTCTCAAAACATCTATAATTTCCCAACATTCCCTAGGTTTATAATTGATGAAATCATCTCTTGAAGAGACGATTTCTTCCAGGAGTGCTATTTTAGGAATTAGTTTCGGAAGGAGGTTGACATGGGTATTTTTTTTTAGAAGGCTATTTTAGAATTTTTTCACTGTTTGTTTAGCCAGTTTCTCTTATTTTCAGGAAAAGGTAGGGATGAGATTACCTCAAATCCCTCTAACTTGATCCCCCCAGAATAGGATTCTCTTTCCCTAGTACACTTTGACCTATGACATATGGTCATTGATGATAACCAACAACCATTGACAAGTGACCAATGGATGTTTGACCAGTAATTGATAGTTGTTGACTGGCCGGCAACCATTGACCGGTAGTTGTTGACCGCTTGTTCATTTTTATTTCTCATGCACAAACAAACAACTATAAAAATCAAAGGAAATTCATTTTCATTCCCTTTCTTGATTTCATTCCATTTTTTTCGCCCAAAACAAACACCCCCTTAGTGTCTTATAATCTCATTTTAAAGAAAATACTACATATATGTAAATTGTTCACCTTTGAGTTGGTTTCTCTCAACCAGTAAGTTCTTCTTTTTAAGGCATTGTTCTTAGACTAACTGCTCAAAGTAGATAAAGATTCTCTGTTTTGTGGAACACTACTAATATAAGTGTTTTAGAATTTTTCAAGCTATAGGAAAGTGGTGTTGCACAACATTTTAGTATGGTAAAGAAGTGGTCAACCAATTAAGTAATCTACAGCTTCATTGAAAAGCTCCACTAAGAACAAGAGCTAAGTATCACATTCATGCAAGACTCAAACTTTTCATACGAAAGGATAATTAAAGTTAAGAAAGATAAATAGACTTAGAACATACATACGACATACTAAAATAGAACTTATTTGAGAATATTTTTAATGTTATTCTTTCTTGGTATGTGGTTAATCTTATTCTGAAATTTGTCACAACTTTCTCTTGTAGCTTTTGTTGATATTGTGGTACCCTCTCTCATTTTAATCCATATATTGTTAGTTTTTATCAAGAACAATGAAAGATCTCTTTTGTATAATTGAGAATAAGAATCGGATTTTACAGAGGTGGGAGATGAAACTCCTGAGGGTTGTATCTGAGAATGAACTGACTAACCTAGGCTAAGCAGTGGATGCATATATGAGTTTAGTACCGAGGGTGTAGCTCATGTTCCTGAGATACTAAACTCATATATCACTTTACAGAATAAGCCTATTACACATGCTAAGAATTACAGAATAAAAATCCTAAAATACACTCAAATAAATGTACAGGATAAACTTCTAGAATACACTCTAATACCCCCTTCAAAAAGTACAATTTGTACTGCCCGAAGATGTACTCTTTTAGTTTTGGAAGATATCATCCATTAAGGATTTGCTGCTGTAGAAATTGTGTTTTTAACGGCTGCTAAATGATGTCAGCCACTGTAATTCTGCTGCTTTGATCCCAATGATTCAAAAGAATTATGGTAACTATTACCCGTTAATGACTTAGTCATTACATCAGCCAGGTGACTACTTGGAGCATGTTGTACCTGTATTATACCGCCAAACAATTTCTCACATACAAAATGGCAATCTAATTCAATGTGTTTAGTGCGTTCATGTGAAACGGGGTTTTCGGCTATATGGATGGCAGCTAAATTATCACATTTCAAAGGTATTAGGGTGATATTCTCAACGCCTAATTCATTAAGTAATCTGCTCAACCAGGTTAGCTCGTGTGTAACTTGTATCATAGCCCTATATTCTACTTCAGCAGAAGAAAGGTAAACAGAAACCTGTTTCTTAGATTTCCAGCTAAGTGGGCAGCCTCCTAAGAGATAATACTAGCTTGATATGGACCTTCTTGTTATTGGACATGATGTGCAGTCGGAGTCTCAATATGCTATTAGATCATAATTAGTTTTTTTGTTGAAAAACAAACCAAAACCTGCAGTTCCCTTAATATATGAGAGAGTAAGATAGGCTGCCTTAAGGTGTTCTATAGTGGGAGACTGTATAAATTGGCTAAGGAATTGCACAACATATGCAATGTCGGGTCTAGTGTTTGTGAGAAAATTCAGTTTTCCCACAAGACACGTATACAGAGTTGGTTCTTCTAGCTTTGACCCTGAGTCTTTGTATAGTTTTAGGTTCATTTGGAGAGGGGAAAAAGAAGTTTTACAATTTTCCATTTGGAAATCCTTCATAATCTGTTGAACATACTTTTGTTGTAACATAATTATTCCATTGTTTGTTTCCTAAAATTCTATCCCAAGGAAAAATTTAATCTGCCCAAATCTTTTATTTTGAACTCCTGATCAAGTCTTCTTTTAAAAAAAATTATTTCCTTGGTGTTATTTCCAATAACTAGAATGTCATCTACATAGATTCCTAATAATGTAATGTTGTTGTTGTTTGTTTTGATAAACAAGGAATAATCATTTTGTGATTGATGGAATCCTAGACCCTTAAGGAAATTAGCTAGCCTTTCATACCATTGACGGAAGGCTTGTTTTAGTCCATTGAGAGATTTATGCAGCTTGCAAACTTTGTTCTCTCCATGAACTTTAAGCCCCTCTAGTATGGTCATATAGACATCTTCATTGAGGTCTCCATGAGGAAAAGAATTATTCACATCAAGTTGGTCTAGTGTCCAACCTTTCTTTATTGAAATTATAATTAAGGCTCGAACTGAAGTGAGCTTAACAACAGGTGAAAAAGTTTCTTAATAATCTAGACCTTGTTTTTTAGTGAAGCCTCTAACTACCAATCTAGCTTTGAATCTCTGTAGACTACCATCAGCTTTAAGCTTTGTTTTGTACACCCATTTGCAACTAATGGGTTGTTTCCCTTTTGGTAAATCTACAATTGACCATGTATTGTTTGTTTTGAGGGCTTGAAACTCTTATGTCATGGCCTTTACCCATCTAGGGTCTTTGCTAGCAGCTTTGTAATTTGATGGTTTGTCTAGGTTGTGAAGTTGATCTAATAAGAAGTTGCTGGTGTTTTGATGGAAAGACAAGGGAGGATAATAATGCTCCTGAGGTATAGTGCCTAGGTTGTAATATGGCTATTAAAGTTTCGATAACTTCTAGAATCCAGAGAAATAAGAATCACAACCCTTAAGATCAGAAGGTCAGGAGACCTTGAAAAGACCAACTGGTCTAACCGTTGTAAATTGCAAAGAGCGTGTCGGTCAATAGACAACCGAGCCAGATTGAAATGTTAAACCCCAAATATGAGTAACAATCTTAACCTAAGACTTATAAACCTAACACCCAAAGACTTGCACCGACAACAAATTCCAGACATTACCGGTAAGAAGTGTGAGTCCTCAGGACGTGCATGACCATACTTAAAAATTAGCAACACTTAGTGGACAAACCACTGTCATCAAGGATCATATAAAAATAAAAGAAAAGACGAGAGAAATACTACAACTTGGATACCCAGAAAGATGTAGAAGACTAAATCTACACATAGTGTACCTTGGAGGGAATTGAAACTCAAAGGTTATAGTACATCCAATTAAATTGGATAATGGATGGGACGCGAGTACTCAATGTAACAACTAAATTGGATAATGGATGGGGGCTGATGTTGTGCCCAAAATACCCTATACGGAAGGCGTTATAAGTTCTGGTGAAAAGAGAGACACTTTCGCACTCAGCAAGATCAGGATGAAGACTCCTAAGTCTAACGCTCAGAATTTTCATCAATATCATTCTTCATTGAAGATAATGTTGAACTTAGGTAAGTAGAGCAGGAGAAAGAATTTAAAAGCATTAATTACTTTTAGGTTAGAAAGCGTTACGTCAGTGGAAAAGGAGGGCACCATTGTCGTTGTCTTGAGCCGTAGAGGAATGTCGATTCGAATTCACCAATGTAGTGTGCAAACAGGCTTAGAGTAAAGACCCTACTTTAGTAACACTAGTCAGTGTTACCTGCTTAACTCTTTAACACTCAAGTAAAACCTTAAAAGGGGGCTAGAGTCAACGAAGATTGATTAAGTGTTGTGACAAAAGTACATAACTACCAGAGTGAATATCAAGTTTGAACACGGAAAGGACATAAGCCTATGAGCCAGAAGGTATACTATGTAAGAGCTCAAGCACAAAGAAGGGAAAAGGGGATTATTTAGGCCATGAACCAACTAAAAACTCGTAGATACAAGTGGTTGCAAACCCTCTAATTTGTTCGTGGAAAAATTGCCAAATAGGCACCAGTAAGAGAGGAGAAACACAATTAGGGCACTATATCACAAACACCTATTGAAGAGAACAAACAAAATACATGCCTATTGAGAAAATGATTTATAGACCCTAGAAAGCTATCTTGGGGGTGTTCCAATGTTATTTGTAAAGAAGATGGACAGCAGCCTACCTCACAATAAATGCCAGGAACTAAAAGAGCAGTAACCGGTAGAGACGAACACTATGAGTGTACAATAACGATAAATGGAATAATCAAACTCTAAAGAGCTTTGGACTTAATGAAATACCTATTCATAAGTCAGTCAAATAATTTGGTAAACGGTATCATAAACGATACCCCATGTATATATTAAGTGGTGGAAAACAACAAGACAAAAAATCAACTCTATGCCAAATTCAAGGATGAGAGTGCTGGCTAGAGCAAGTTACTTACCTCGAACATATGGATGAGGAGAATCTCAGTCAAACCAACAAGGATAGAGGTAGCAAAACTTGACCATGACTGAAGAACGTGACAGGAAGTCATATCACCTTAAGGTTGGTGGTTGACACCAAATATTAGTGAAAAACAAGGACATGAAAGCTTATGGTGAGCTTAAAGACAAGAACAATGAAACCCCCTTAAGTTGGTAGATGGTTATGAGAAACCCTTGCAAAGGTTGAAGGAATTTCTTATATTAGCACTCAATCTTACCATTCTAGAAGGAACAAATGGGATGCGTAGTAATGCAGTACTGGAAGGACTTTACTTATGCCTCGTATACTGAAGGAACTTGAGCAAAGCTATCATATTCATGATCTCAAATTAGATGAAATCATCTTTGCGCTAAAATATAGCGACATTATTGTAGGGTGTAGCAATCACCATATACTCGAATCATAACAACCCCTAATGTGTTCACACCCGAATAAGGTCAAACATAAGACAAAGATTTCAGGTTGAATTATGAGGAAGACAAAGCTAACATAGCAGCGGATGCCATGATAACAAATACATGTCTAATGGACAAGGGCATGGTGCGTAAGAAAGCGACTGTTATATGTAACGACCCCAAAACCACCCTAGGAGTTAGGGACGTTACACGTCGTGTATCTATTACCTAATAACGCAAGGCTCTAACACACGAAACCCAAAACCGAAACAAAGCACACTTGTATTAACTGAATTATGAATTACAAAAATTATTTGAACATTTACAAGAGGAAGCCACACTACAACATGTAACGGTCCCAAAACCACCCTAGGAGTTAGAGACGTTACACGTTGCGTATCTATTACCTAATAATGCAAGGCTCTAACACATGAAACCCAAAACCGAAACAAAGCACATTTTTATTAAATGAATTATGAATTATAAAGATTATTCGAACATTTACAAGCGGAAGCCACACTACATTACATGACAGAAACAAAATACAAGGGGGGGCTCAAGCCACAATTACAAATGCAAAACAAAAAGCAAAACCGAAAGCAAAGCATAGTTCTTCGGCGGATGCTTAAACCTATAAATCAGACGGAAATAGGGGTGAGCCAAACTACAGCTCAGCAGGTGATAAACTTCATCAGCTGAGCATGCTCAAACCTAATACTGAACATATACATATACATAGCTTAGCAAAACAAATTGGAAGTCACGGCAGAAATTAGACAGAGGAGGAGGCTTTCCTAAATCATAAGAGAAGCATAACTGAACAGAGAAGCTTGCCAAACCAGAGCAGAGAGACAGAAGTGGAGCAAAACTGAACAGAAGCTTAAACCAGAGCAAAGCAGACCACAAACGCGGAAGTTCAGAACAGAAGCTTAATCAAAATAGAGGTGGGACCTTAGACACAAGCTGACACATCAGAAGGGAAAACAAAGGCCCTATGGATTCGAAGATCCCAAATCAGAAGCCATAGAGACAGCTAAGCGGCCCCGTCAGTGCCTAAACGTCCAAAGGGTAAAACCGAGGAACTAATATAGAAGGAATTCCTGCGCAACATGGTGCGGGATAGTCAGACCCAACTATCCAAGGCTCAGAAGCTAACATCTAGGTCCCAAAAAAAGAAGCTGTGCAAAAATAGAGCAGAAGCTTATAGTAGAACATATCGAAATATAGAAGCTTATTAAACATAACAGTACATAGCAGATAAGAAAGTAGAGACTTATCAAAATAGATTAGAAGTCTTAACAAGACTGAAGTCATATCACGACTATCACATACGAAATCTAGACAGAAAACAGAAGCTAAACGCTCTTTCAGAGCAAGACGGAGATCGGAAACATAATGAAGACTTTCAAAGTGAAAATGCCCATAATCATAAGCCAAAACACATAAAAACATATAGTACCCAGTGAAAGGAACACAACGCCCCAAACGGCGGTCAAAATGGAGCTAAAACGCAAAAGTTATGCAAAAACAGACTCGTGTTTGGACATGCGTCCGACCATGCATGTTCGGACACACGCCAAGAACAGAAAACACAGACGTCCGGACTTGTGTCCGGACTTACATATCCAGACAAAGTCCGCAAGACATGAATATGTGTGTCCAAACTTGTGTCCAGTCTTACATGTTTAGACACAAGTCAAACAGTAACCCCATAATTCGTCCTCGCATCCCGTCCGGACATGTCCGGACAACACACAAAACAAAGTAAAATGGAAGCCTCCGAAGCCACATTCGGACTTGCATGTCCGGACACGAGTCCAAACACTGTAAAAACTGCCAAAAACAAAGTCAAAATTAACAGAACCAAAACATCTCCAAAATCTCCATAGCCAATGCATACTTCTTCTTAGCAAAATAGCAATACAAAACACACTTCCCACAGGGCTTTAACGCATCCAAAACGTAATTTAAAAATAGAACAAAAAATTCACAAATCAAAGAAACATACAACATATACGGAAAACAGAACGAATTCAAAAATCCCCGAGGGCGAACACACACCCCCGAATCCATCTACCACCTACCTCACATCCGACACAAAGCCATCTCTGTGGACTCTACGAACCACTCCACTCGAATCCCCACTTGCAACGAACTCTCGGACTGAACCATTCCAGAATTACAAAATCACAATCAGAAAAATAGAGGGAGGAACTCTATGAGGACGGAATCACGTTTCGCTCTACAAAACTGGAAGTCGAATGATTGTCCAACAGAATTCCACATAGCGACTCTCCGATGATCAGCAAAGGAACGAAGATTGAGGAATGAGAGAAGAAAGGAAACAAAGAGATGTTGAGGAGAAGTGCAGAGCGAGAGGGAAGAAGCACGACAAAACTGTCAATATGGATTGTTAGTAAATGAGAAAGAAAGAAATAAGTTAGGAATCTCATAACTAATTAATAAATAAATAACCAAAAAGGAAAAAGGAAATGCGTTAAAAATAATGATCCCTCTTGAAACTAGCAAGCGCTCCTAATGTGTCCCCGACGTGTCGTAGACGTATCGTTGATTTAAATGAAACTTTGATAGTTAGGGAAAGACGAGATAAACTTAAACTGGAAACTCCATTTCGATTGAGAATTTACACACAAGAAATTCACTCAATCTCCCTCGCCCCACACACGGACTCCGGGACAGTTTAGGACTTTATCCCAAAGTCCTCTACCATCTCCTGACAGCAGGCCTACGGTTCCCTAACCGCTCCCCTACTGATCAGTCTACCAAACACAAAGTGTCGTCACTCGACCCCAATCCTAACCAGCTCACTAACTCTCTAGCCCTTACACACTTATTCTAAATCACTCTAGCTCAGATAATCTCTCTGTTTCTCTCTATTGTACAGGCTTACTTACATATGGAATAAATGCAAGTATATATATTGTTAGTTAGGGTGTAACTACCATCCTATAAGTCCCTAGACTCTAGAAGTCGACTACAGCTTCTTTTATTCACATAACAACCACACTAGACTTGTAGAGAGTCTTCAACTTGATTAGAAGACGTTTGGACTACGTGTCGCCTTATGGTTGGTCACGTCGGCGGCTGCTCTCTCGATTGGTCGAGCACCACTTGTGTGCCCCACTTGCCTGATTCTGTCCGGCTCATTAAATGCTCATAAATGCTCTTTTAGTCTTCATTACGGCTATGCAATTGTTCTGATAAGTATCCCTTTACTTATCTTGTCCATTTGCACATTAATGGGTTGTATTCTTGTCGTGTGCTAGTTGATAGTGTGAATGTATGAGTCTGCATGAATATGTCGATCCTCTTGCAGTCTTTTGTCTTTGATTTTCTTCTTAAGCATGAGAGATATCTTTGTGCGGTGCCTGACTTGTGATAAGCCGCAGACTTATCATGTTTTATGCGCTAGATTTAGTATTATATTTATCTAAATAAAGTTATATTTATGTTATTTATGCTTATTATGTGTTAAAATATATTATTTGTACAGATTTATGTTTTTGTGAGTTTTCTGTGCAAGGAATGATTTTCTAGGCAAATGTTCAGTTGAAGCCGGACTCCATGCCGGGTAGTTTCTGCACGGCAGTACAGAACAGAAAGAAGCCTTGCCGGATGTGATGCCGGGTAAACGCTATCCGGCATGAGTGTAAAATCGCCTCGATTGACCATACGACAGCACATGTGATCCACGTGTTTTCCAACCGCTGCCGGGTGTGATGCCGGGTAATTCCTACCCGGCATAAGCACTGTTTCGCACGGACATCGACGGTTTCGACCGTTAGCAGTTGGGCGCATTTAACACGTGTGCCGGCTATTGGGGACCCGGCACGACGCCCGGCATCGACACAATTAATGCCTATAAATAGGCCGAGGAAGGCTACAATTCAACACACTTCAACATCATTATACACTCCATTCACATCTCAGTTTCCGCCCCATTCCCAGTGTTGGTGTCCAAGGAACGTCTGCAGATCCGTCCACGCAAAAGAAGAAGAAGACCTTGTCAGGGTTAAGGCTATTTACATCTCCTTCTCCCCCTTTGTATTCTCTTCTTGTAGTTGTGTGGATGGTGATGCAGAATCCTTGTTAGGTTTTGGTTAGGGAAGATTTCCTTGTAAAACTCTTATGATCATTTATGGAATTTTCAAGTTTCTTAACCCGAGTTCTAGTCTTCTTACAAGTAGAATGAAGTAGCTATTCATTCTCTTATCTCTAAATCCTATTTGATGTTCACAAGACTAGAATAGGACAGATTAGGATTTAGGTAATCTTTAACGTTGTCTTCTGCGCCTCAGCGGGAGCAAGACTTAAGGTTTAGGGTTAATCTCTTATTTCCCATTATTCTGTTGTATTCGCGGCATTAGCTATGCACGATGCAAGTATGAATGTTGAGTTCCTTTTGTCAGAACCGAATCTGGAAATGTTATTTACGAAATGTACGATGCCGGATGGCATGCCGGGTATAAGTTATCCGGCACGTTCAAGGCCATGAATCTGCCGGGTAGCGAGGATCCGACATCACATCCGGCATATGCATTTGCGAGACCTAATCCTCTTTGAGACTTGCCACCTTTGATCATTGGTCATACGAACCTTTTTGCATTGATAATCTTCCCAAATCAAAGTTGTTTATTTATTTATTTATCTAGTTTAGGATCACATTTTCAATTCCCCCCCCCCTTTGTTATTATAGAATAGGCTTTTGCCCGGATTAGGACTAATTTTCTATAAGTCCCTTGGGTACGATACTCTCGGTCGTAATATATTTACACTATACTCCGACCGGGTTTTATTTTGCTACCCGTAGTAGAGTTGTAGGATTAGGTTATTTTATTCATTTTGTATATAGTTTATCCTAACAATTTCTTTGTTAGCAAATTGGCGCCGTTGCCGGGGACTTGGAATTAGTCCAAGTCCTTAAATTCGGTAAAACGCCCTATTCTTTATTTGTTTAATTCTTTGATTCTTTGATTCTTTACTTTATTTTCACCCTTAGTTTGCAGACTTGAATGTGTGCAGGGTGCCGGGCGTCTGTCACCCGGCAAACTCAGAGGAAGTCTGATGCCGGATACATTTGACCCGGCATTGCGTCCGGCATGTTCAAAGTTTTTCAAAATTTCTTACTGCATTGAGTTCTTGGCAATTTAAATTTATTCTTGCCTACTCCTTTCATTATTTTCCTCTTATATGAGTCCCTATACTATGTTCTTTATTTTGAATTTCGATTTTTGCGCATGCCGTGTATTGTGCCGGGTTTGCTATACACGGCATTAGTGGAGGAAGTCCTATGCCGGACGGGTTTTATCCGGCATGTAACCCGGCATGCTCAAATTTCTCTCAATATTTTTGTCGCTCATTGTAGGGACAATTAGGAGTAATCTCCTACAATCCCTTATTTACTCTTATTTAGATTATCCTTTACATTATCTTTTAATTAAGATATGTTCGATTTTTGTCATGCCGGGCAACATGCCGGTTATTATAAACCCGGCAATAGTGGAGGAAGTCCACTGCCGGGTAGTTTGGGGGGGGGGGGGGGGTGGGGGGGGGTGTATTCGCCCGGCACTCTAATTCTTCTTGTAATTTAGTAAGTCTAATTACGTCATTATATTATTTATTTATTTTTTATTAATATTATAACGTTATGTCTTGCTCCTCATATAGTTAAAAGGTGAATGCTTCTTCGGTCAACTAGTACTCCAGCAAATTTAGCCAACTTTGATCCGGAGATCGAGAGAACCCTGCTTCATACTTTAAGGCAACAACGAATTCTACAAGAAGCAGATCCTACACCAATGGCAACACCTACCGTCCGTAACATAAACCGGCCTTCTAACCAAGGCCAGAAACCAGCAATCGACCTTCCTATCCTTCCTCAAACCGAATACGATGAATGGCAGAAACTTAAGCCATATCATCAAATTAGATGCATAAAAGAGTTAGGATTGTTCGATGGTACGAATCCGGACGATGCTTTGCTCCACGTCACCAAATTTCTATAGCATACAAACAGCCTAACCTCCACAAACAATGTCCTCCAATACGCCAGACTTGTCTCTTCCCCCATAGTCTTACGGGGAACGCCAGCAAATGGTACCACAGTCTAACCCCCAGTACCATCACCACATGGGAGGACATGGCAACCAAATTTTATGACAAATTCATGCCCCCTAGTCGCACCCTGGAGATGATCGCCGACATTTACAACTTCAGACAACCTAGCTCGGAGAACATCTGTGAGACTTGGGACAGATTCAAAGGGTTGTTGCGCACATGTCCACACCACGGCCTCACCAAGGAACAACTATCTCAGTTGTTTTACAAGGGATTGGTCAACCAATGCAAGACCATGATCCTTTCCTCCCTTGGTGCAGATATATTAAAGAAGCCTGGAGATCAATTCCTTAGTGGAGTTGAATCTCTTTGCGAAGAGATTAGAGATTGGGCCACCGGTGGAACCAGGGGCAGTACTACTGGTTTATTTCAAGTGGGAGAGGGCGACTCCAAACTCGATAAACTGATGCAAAGTCATGAGCAGTTATTGGAGAGTAATGCCCAGACGTCAACGAAGGTTAGCGCTCTACAGAAAGTGGTGGAGCAAATAGCAATGAACAAACTTCCTCAACAAGCGAACGTGGTTAGTGCACGACCACACGCTCCAAGCCCTGACATGCCCAACTTTCAGAATGTTGAGGAAGTCAACTATGTGAGTAACCAAGGGTATCGGCAGCCATGGCAACAGGGGAGCCAACCCCCTCAACATTTCCAGAGTCAAGCCGGCTACCAGGGAGGTCCAAGACAATACAGACCATCCCACCCTGCATCATCATCAGAGGCTGAAATGGCTGAACTTCGTGACATGATGTCAGCCCTGATGAATAAGACCCAGGATACTCAAAATGAGATCTCGACCATTCGCAAGGAGCACAAATCGTTGCAGTTGCAGTTACAGCAACTTCTGATGCAACCACGACAGCAAGGTCAGCTCCCGTCCCAAACTCAAACCAATCCACGGGAGCATGCGAATTCGGTCACTATCCTGCCAAGGATCTCAGATAACGCCAAGTAGCCTAAAAGGCTAAGTGTAGGGCGGTTCCTCCTCACGCCTTCACTATCAACCAGGGGCCTTTCTTCCAATTTAATTTTTCTCCTTTAAATTTATGTTCTTGTTTTTTTAAAATTGCTTTCATTATAGTTATTTTAAGTTTCTTTAAAAAAAAAAAGAGTTTTGCTTTTTCGTTTTCTTTCGAACACTGGGGACAGTGTTCCTGCCAAGTGTAGGGCAGGGACCCCCCTTTGAAAAAATAAGTTTTTATTAATATGCATAAGTTTTGCGTTTTATCAATGTTTTACTAAACTTTTTGCATGTTTTTGATTAAGATGAGATTAGGAATGACTAAAAGCTTGTTCTCTCAAGAGGTAAGCTCTCTAATGACTTGTAGATTCCTGTTTTTAACTTTTTGATTCTCTTTATTAACATAAGTATATGATCTTGCTCCTAATTCTTTCCTTTATGTACTTATGGGTGTTATTCTTTTCTTTCCAAATTGTGGAAAAATCTTTTGGGTGAAAATCTTAAAAAGGGTTTTTGTGCAAAAGAAAGAAGAAGAAGAAAAAAAAAGAAAGAAAAATCTTCTTTCAAAGGAAAAGCAATATATTCCTAGAGGTTGCATAAAGTGCCTCAGAATAAAAGCAAGAAACGAGAGTTTTTCCTTTTATTTTTCTCCTAAATTCCCCGTTCTTCAATGTAGAAAAAATCATGGTTGATTCAGAAACTCTTGCAAAATAGGGCTGATTCATAAAACCATTGATGAGAGTCTTGGCCACATTCAGAAACTCTTGAAAAATAGAGCTGAATGATGGAAACCGGAAAAAGGAGAGATTACAAAAATCCCTTATGCAAAATAGCCCAAAAGTTTTTGATCGATTTTGAAATTCCTTGTTTTATACCCATTAGTATGTTTTGACAAGATAAGGTAGATTAAGTGATACTTATGAATTAGAGTCATATAGTTGGAAATATGTATCTACATTTTCATTCTAGAGTTTATCTGTTTTGTGCATAAGTAATTAGTCCGTTCTAATCTTGTTTTGCTCGAGGACTAGCAAAAGGTAAGTGTAGGGCCTTGATAAGCCGCAGACTTATCATGTTTTATGCGCTAGATTTAGTATTATATTTATCTAAATAAAGTTATATTTATGTTATTTATGCTTATTATGTGTTAAAATATATTTTGTACAGATTTATGTTTTTGTGAGTTTTCTGTGCAAGGAATGATTTTCTAGGCAAATGTTCAGTTGAAGCCGGACTCCATGCCGGGTAGTTTCTGCACGGCAGTACAGAACAGAAAGAAGCCTTGCCGGATGTGATGCCGGGTAAACGCTATCCGGCATGAGTGTAAAATCGCCTCGATTGACCATACGACAGCACATGTGATCCACGTGTTTTCCAACCGCTGCCGGGTGTGATGCCGGGTAATTCCTACCCGGCATAAGCACTGTTTCGCACGGACATCGACGGTTTCGACCGTTAGCAGTTGGGCGCATTTAACACGTGTGCCGGCTATTGGGGACCCGGCACGACGCCCGGCATAGACACAATTAATGCCTATAAATAGGCCGAGGAAGGCTACAATTCAACACACTTCAACATCATTATACACTCCATTCACATCTCTCAGTTTCCGCCCCATTCCCAGTGTTGGTGTCCAAGGAACGTCTGCAGATCCGTCCACGCAAAAGAAGAAGAAGACCTTGTCAGGGTTAAGGCTATTTACATCTCCTTCTCCCCCTTTGTATTCTCTTCTTGTAGTTGTGTGGATGGTGATGCAGAATCCTTGTTAGGTTTTGGTTAGGGAAGATTTCCTTGTAAAACTCTTATGATCATTTATGGAATTTTCAAGTTTCTTAACCCGAGTTCTAGTCTTCTTACAAGTAGAATGAAGTAGCTATTCATTCTCTTATCTCTAAATCCTATTTGATGTTCACAAGACTAGAATAGGACAGATTAGGATTTAGGTAATCTTTAACGTTGTCTTCTGCGCCTCAGCGGGAGCAAGACTTAAGGTTTAGGGTTAATCTCTTATTTCCCATTATTCTGTTGTATTCGCGGCATTAGCTATGCACGATGCAAGTATGAATGTTGAGTTCCTTTTGTCAGAACCGAATCTGGAAATGTTATTTACGAAATGTACGATGCCGGATGGCATGCCGGGTATAAGTTATCCGGCACGTTCAAGGCCATGAATCTGCCGAGTAGCGAGGATCCGACATCACATCCGGCATATGCATTTTGCGAGACCTAATCCTCTTTGAGACTTGCCACCTTTGATCATTGGTCATACGAACCTTTTTGCATTGATAATCTTCCCAAATCAAAGTTGTTTATTTATTTATCTAGTTTAGGATCACATTTTCAATTCCCCCCCCCCTTTGTTATTATAGAATAGGCTTTTGCCCGGATTAGGACTAATTTTCTATAAGTCCCTTGGGTACGATACTCTCGGTCGTAATATATTTACACTATACTCCGACCGGGTTTTATTTTGCTACCCGTAGTAGAGTTGTAGGATTAGGTTATTATTTTATTCATTTGTATATAGTTTATCCTAACAATTTCTTTGTTAGCAACTTGTTGTATGTGCTAGAAGTTCTACCGTGAGCTCTCCTGGACAGGTGCCCGACTGGTTGGGTACATGTCATGAACCGAGTGCACTTGCAACCTTGCGTGCTAAGCCACTCTTTTGTCTGTCTATCTGAATCATAAAGCTTGACAACCATATTAGATAGACAATAGTTTGCTATCATCAAAACTAAAGGATCTTAACTTAACACCTCTCTTACTACTTAATAGATAACAAAAGGAATAGTAAGGACAATGTAATCCTCCTTACTCAAATGAATGCAGAAAACAAAATTACATCATAGACGAAATAACATAAGATCAATATGTTATGAATCTCCCTCTACGAATCGAAAAGAAAATAAAAAAAATCTGGGGCATAACATTATATGCAGCCTGTTAGACATAAATATATCGACGGAAAACAGATGAGTAGAATTTTGAGTTAAACTCGATGATGATGAGGAAATCAAATGGTAAGCAAACTATATAATAGTCTGGACCATACATAATATACAAGATGCAGGAAATGTAGAACATTCCTATTAACATTGTAAATGGATTCTCCCCTGATTAAGGGCGGGATAAATCATAGACTGATACACGAGGGATGCGAGGTTCATATCAGAGAAGGAGTACCTGCAAGGTACCGAAGCTAATGAACTTGTCCCAGAATGAAATAATATGAAACCATGGGATGCCAAAGACTATCATAGTGGATATGTAAATCTGATTGGTCTCAAGATTTCAGAGACAATTGTAAGAAGCACTAAGTACCAAACTGCAGCTCAATATTATACTTCACCCTCTGACCAAAGATCAGTTCGGAAGGAACAATGTAGACACTTGAGGGTATACCACGAGCATATGCAATAGATTTCTAGAGAACTTGAAGAGACAATAATATCTAATTGAGTTCGTGTATAATAAATGATACCACATGAAGATTAAGGTACCTTTATTCCTAGAGTTATGGGAGGACCGTGTTGAACACTTTGACATTGAAATGAGGTCAGCAAGAACTTGCTGCTAGCACATGACTACATAAAAGTATGTACAATACATTAAGAAGAACGAAAGGGGGCAAACTAAGCCCTAAAGTTGTTGGATCATACAGCTTACGGAGCGAGTGGGCCCATATCTCATAATGAAAAGGGGCAAACTAAGCCCTAAAGTTGTTGGATCATACAGCTTACGGAGCGAGTGGGCCATATCTCATTGGTTCAACATACCTACCAAATTGGAAAAAGGAATGATGTACTTCATATCTCCCAATCGAATATATATACATGCCTTATCTAACACGGGTATTACAGCCTGAGAGGCTAGAGCTGAATCCAGTTATGAGACATGCATAGACTCTAATAAGAGCTCACGACACAAGGACTAGATTATCATAACTAAAACCATCGAGATGGTTAAGATCCTCTAGTCAGATCACAATGTGGTAGAGACCACATAGGAGCTAGAATAATCTATGAAAGCTAAACATCTTGAACCTATTGTTTCAAGGATGATATATTGTAGATTACGTGGTGTAATCCATTTTAAGGGGGGTAGAGCGCGAAATCGCTTAACGTACATTTTACGTATTGCATACATAAACTACAGTGTCTATAGCACAAGCCATACAGTTGTTACGAATTGTTATAATGTTTCATATGTATGTTCACATAAACATATATATGTTAATTTACACCAATGTACGCGAATAGGAACAGAGAACATAAGAGAATGTTCTTACTTGGTTGGGTTATTTTCGCACAAAAGAATGCGAATACTAGACATAGAATATGTCTACCTTGTTAGCATCGGTGTAAGAATACAAGAAAAGAGGAGTAGAAACTCTAGTGATATATGACTCGGTATGAAACCGAGTGTGGTGGTATTGTGATATGTGAATCGGTATGAAACCGATGTGGAACCTAGCGGGAATTGACTTCCCTAGGAATCTGATTGGTGTTAATTAAGGGAACTTAGTTCCATATATTGTGATTAATTCCTTATGCCTATGACTAGATTTATTATACTAGAGCATCTTGTGTATCAATTGATCACAAGGTGGCAAGAATTATGAAAAGATAAGAATTAGAACTTGTTAAATTGTGTGATTGGTTAAAATTGACATGAGAGGTTGAACTTGATCCTGGCCAGATCAAGGGAAATTGAACACAAATTTGGGTGGAAGGATAGTTCAACACTGACGCTCATTAGTACAAAAAAGGCCTATCTCGGCGCCCCTATCTCGGTGGTTGTAAAGAAAACCAACGAAATAGAAACGGGGTTGAAAGCATATCATTTTGGGTACTTTAACTTATCTATTTATTCTCTTCACTCAGTACAATTTGAAATATTATTTATGAACAAGGAACATACCTGTTGCTGTTGTGTTTCTTTTCATTTTGTTCGCTCACTGTAATTTTGTAATCCTAATTATGAACGAGGAACGTATATGCTGCTACGTTTCTCTTCACTCACTATAATTTTGCAATCTTAACTATGCACAAGGAGCATACACGCTACTGTGTTTCTTTTCTTTTTTTTCTTTGCACCTTTGCAGAGACATACCAAAAGTGGTACTGCTGCATCTCTCACACACCAGCCTACCTCTCGCACACCAATCTCCCGCCTCTTTATAAATCCAAGAAACAAGTAAGTATTTTGATTTTGGTTTCTGTTTTAAAAATGCAATTTTTTGTTGAAAATAAAATTCTAGTTTATATGGGTTGGAACCTTAGAGTTAGGCTAGCTTACTTGATAGTCATCCAATCACGCTCCATTAAACATTTTAGTTTAAGGTACGGTAATTCTCATACCCGTTTTGTGTCTCACATATAATATGGAGCGTGACTGGATGTGTGGTGATCGAGGGGATCACTTTGACAAGATGATGAAAGAGTTTTGCAAAACGACAGTGCAGCACAAGGACAAGACAAAGGTGGTGAAAACTCCATGTCCTTGTGTTGATTGTGGAGTGGTAAGGAAATATTCAAGCATCGATGTCATATAACTCCATTTGAAGACCCATGGTTCGATGCCACATTATAGAACATGGAATTTTCATGGATAATCAGTTCAAGATAATGCTTCAACTTCATACAATCATGATTAGTGTCACTCAAGAACCGACTAGACCTTTGATACTGCCAAGGAGTCGGATCGATTCCCAAGTAATTCAGGAGTCAATGTTAACAGTAAGATGACTTACCATGAAGAGCGAATGGACGAGATGCTTGATAATATCGAGGACAATTTCATCGACAGGCTGGATGAGTATCAAAGGTTGTTGGATGCATCCAAGATAGCCTTGTACCATACGTGCATTAAGTACACAAAATTGACGGTTGTTCTGAATTTGTTCAACTAGAAGGGGAGATATGGATGGAGTGACAAAAGTTTCATGGCACTTCTCGAGCTGCTTCATGATATGCTTCCAGATGGGAACGGTCTCCCTACCACCACTTATGAGGCAAAGAAATGGTTATGTCCAATGGGGATTGAGTAAGAAAAGATTTATGCATATCCCAACGATTTTGTGTTGTATAGGGGGTGATTACGAACACCTAGACAATTGTCCGAAATGTTCATTGTCTCGGTACAAGCTCAAGAACGGTGACTCATCCTCCGTTCAGAAAAAAAGTCCTCCAGCTAAACTATTGTGGTACTTACCAATCATGCCTAGGTTCAAAAGGTTGTTTGTCAATCCAAAAGATGCAAAGAACTTCCGGAGGCATGCAGAGGGTAGAAAAAGTGATGAGAAACTACGACATCCAGCAGATGGGCCTTAGTGAAGAAACATCAACAGACGGTACAAGGAACATTTCGGATATGAAAATAGGAATCTGAGGCTTTGGTTATGTACTGATGGGATGAATCTGTACGGCACGTTAAGTAGTCAACACAATACATGGCCTATTTTGCTAGTGATCTACAATTTGCCATCATGGTTGTGTATGAAACGAAAGTACATAATGTTATCACTCCTGATATCTCGTCCCAAGCAGCCAGGTAATAACATTGTTGTGTATCTTGCCCCACTAATTGATGATTTGAAACTATTGTGGAATGAGGGGACCGTGGTGTTTGATGCTTACGCAAGATAAATTTCACGCTCAAGGTGTTGTTGTTCTGTACTATCAATGACTTCCCTGCATATGGGAACTTGTCCGGATACACGGTGAAAGGAACATTTGCATGTCTCGTATGCAAGGAAGACACTTGTTTTTGGACCGTTTAAAACGTTGTGGGAAGAATGTTTACATGTGTCATCGACACCTTATGCCTGAAGATCACCCTTATCGAATAACGAAAAGAAAATTGTTCAATGGTGAGGTCGAGACTCGTGTGGCTCGTTTACCTTTGACGTCTGAGGAAGTGTATGCAAAGGTTAAGGACATTGTAAATGTATTTGGAAACACATAAAACCGGCAAAGAACATTTGGAAAACTTGTTATGTCTTTTGGGATCTACCTTATTGGTGTCATCTCCCTGCGAGACACTATTTAGATATCATGCATATTGTGAAGAACGTTGGTAAGGTAGTGAGTGTGGGTCTTTGCTCAACGTACCTGACAAAAAAAAGACGGATTGAAAGTGAGAAAAGACATGCAAGCCATGGTATACGAAAGGAGTTACACCTACAAGAGAATAGGAAACAAATATACCTACCTCCTGCATGCTATACGCTTTCAAAGAATGAAAAGATTAGCTTATGCAGATGTCTACACTCTGTAAAAGTACCATCTGGGTACTTTTCAAATAGGAAGAACATTGTATCGATAAAGGATTTGAAACTTTTAGGCATGAAATCTCATGATTATCATGTACTAATGTTACATCTTCTTCTAGTTGCAATCCGAGGGGATATTGCCAACTATTGTCAGAAATGCGTTAACCCGATTATGTTTCTTCTTAAACGCTGTCTGCTACAAGGAAATTAACGTAACCTCTCTCGATGATCTACAACGTAAAATTGTTGTCACATTATGTCAACTTGAGATGTATTTTCACCATCTCTCTTTGAAATAATGGTGCACCTAATTGTACACATTATTCAAGAGATCCAATTCTGTGGTCCGGTCTACTTACGGTACATGTACCCTTTTGAACGGATGATCAAGCTGTCTACCACTTCTCAAGTTTATTGCTTTAGCATATTCTCTTGGATTCATCTCTGGTTGACTAGGCAAAGACCCTGCAGGTCTCTCTGAAAGCTTTTGACTAATTTGAGCCAATTGAGTTTCCATTCGCTTATTGTAAGCCTTTTGTTCTTGCATGAATGCTTTTTGGTTGTTGTTGATTTCATCTTGCTCATTGAATCTGGCTTTCGTTGATGTAATGAACTCGCTCATCATGGCTTCCAAGTTTGAGGAACTACTAGCTCCTTGACTTTGCATCTGTTGGTTCTGAGGGGGTCTCTGATATGACTGATTATATTGTTGTGGTGCCTTTTGATTGTAGTTGTTCTGAAATCTTTGTTGCTGATACCCCTGATTGCTTTGGTTGTTAAAGAAATTTCCTTGTCAGTTTCCCAGGTAATTTACCTCTTCACTTGGTGGAGATGTACACTGACACAAGTTTGAGCTTCTACCACAATATTCACAAGGTGGATAAGCTTCAGGAGATGCTGCTGCATTTGACTGCGGGTTCATCGCTGCACACATACGCTCAAACTGTTTTGACATTGCTTCTATCTTGGCAGCCAGAAAAGTATTTGAATCTACTTCATAGACTCCAGCAGTTTTCTTTGGTGCAGCTTCTCCGGTTCTCGCACCTCCCCACTGATTGGATGCATTGGCAATGGTCTCCAATAATTCCTTGATTCTAGCTATTGGTAGCTCCATGAGGCTTCCTCCTGCACAAGTGTCTACCAACAAACGACTTGAATGATCCAAATCTTTGTAAAAGGACTGTAAAATTACCTCCTCTCCCAAGTCATGGTGTGGTACTCTGCGCACAATCCCTTTGAAACGCTCCCAAGCCTCAGATAATGTCTCACCGGTGAATTGCTTAAAGTTGGTAATCTCTCCTCTCATAATCAGCATTCGAGAAGGAGGGAAATATTTTGCCAAGAATGCATTTGCTAACTCCGTCCAGGTAGCGATACTGTTGGGTGTCAATGAGTTTAACCATTCTACAGCTCTGTCCCTCAGGGAGAATGGGAAGAGAGTCAATCTAGCAACCTCTTGTGAAGCTGGTGTAGAACAAGCTCCTACCAATCTCAGGAAAGTGGTGAGATGGACATTGGGATCTTCGGTGATTGTTCCGCTGAACTGAGGTGCATTCATGACCATAGTAACATAATGTGTCTTGAACTGCCAATGCTCTCCTGCTGGTAACGCAGGAATTACTATTGGTGAAATAAGCCCTTCGACGCTTGGGTGGGTATAGTCCCTCATGTGCCTCTCCGAATTCAAATTCTCCATATTGGTTCCTGAGGTGTTGTTTAGAATCTCTCCTTCAACTAGTAACTCAGAAACAATCTCCTCTGCTGGTGAATCTTTTAGGAACACCTCCTGCTCAATTGGAGGATCCAGCACTAACCTTTTTCGAATCCTTCTTGTTACTATGTTTATCTCTGGTTCAATTTCGAATTCAGGGTTTCCTTCAGAACGAGTTTTAACCATAAACCAAAATCAGATAACTGACAGTAATGTAGTTGTAAAAGAACAAAATAAAATTAAACAAGGATAAACTAAAAAGAACAAAAACAAAACAAAATTTTAAAAAATAAATAAAAATTAAACTAAGCAACGGTGCCTCCCCGGCAACGGCGCCATTAACTTGTTGGGTAAAAACCTAACGGCAAGTATACCGGTCGATTATAGCAAGTTTTCCTAGAAGTGTCCCTCCAGGTTATCGAATCCAAGGGAGGCAGCGTTTTAGTTTAATTGGTATTTAAGAACAAATTAATGAATCGGTTTACTCCAGTAACAGGGGGGTTTTGTTTGTTGAATTACTAAAGTACGAAACAAGAATGTAAATATGACCAAAGGTAATAAATGCAAGACAGTGGGCAAAATAATGATATTTTTGATTTAATAAAAAGGGGAAATTCCGGTTTACTAATCCTCCAAATTCTTCGGTTCCTTTCTCAGTGTGTTTACCAAAATCCAGACTAAAATCCTAGATCAGAAATATTCCACGTTCGGTCTCCCGCTCGGTGAAATCTAATTAACAGTTAATAAATTTTAACTCTCGTTACAAATTTACTAATTGCTAACAGCTTTAAGAAAAATCCAGTTTATTGATCAGTTAATATCCTAGAGGAATTACCATCTCTAAATTAACCGGTACTGTTCCTGTTGTCTATTATCTACCGCAGTTCTCACTTATAAGCAGATAAACAGGTAAAATCAAGTAATTGGCCAAATCACAAGATTTATAAAAATAAATAAGGAACAACACTTTAATCTATTAAAATGGTAAATCACAAAGATAATGGAACCTTGAATTTGGATTACATAGTAAACCGAAATTTATAAAAACTACTCAGCCATGGAAATGAAAATACTGTAAAAATATGTAAATAACATTAAAGAATAAAAGAAGAAGAAACTCTGATTTAAGATTCTTTGATGGAGTCTCTGTGCACAACCAGCATTTTCTTCTACTCAATCTCCAGAAAATGGTGAAGTCTTCAACTGCTTGTGTACTCTAGACTTCTGTATGGATACGTAAGTGGGTAATGAGATGATAGTATATGAATGGAGCGTGGTATACAAAATGGGGATGGATGGAGTGAGTGTGAATGGGATGGAGTTGTGGTATTTTGCTCTGCAGAATGTGTGTCCTGAATGAGAAGAAGAGAGTTCTATTTATAGAACTTGTTTGTTGAATACGTAGCAGAAGCAGCATGGTGGTGGAGATGATGCTGGAATTTGTGAGCGGAAAGGTGAGTGTTTAACGTGGGTGATGAGCTGAATTTGGGTAGGTGATTAGATTAGTGGAGATGAGGATGGAAAGTAGCAGTGGAAGGGACAAAAATAAGGCTGGAAAGGAAATCGGTAGTGCATGGGCGGTTTGTTTAATATGAAGAAAATACAATGCTACTTCACGAGCGCGCTACAGACTGTCGATTCAACAATATGGTCCGGGACTTAAGTCCTGTGTGAAGTCCCGGACCATGGCATAAAAACAGGTCGAGAGCAGCCTTCTTATGTGGTCCGGGACTTAAGTTCTGTATAAGGTCCCGGACCATGGTATAAAAACAGGTCGAGAGCAGCCTTGGTGTGGTCCGGGACTTAGGCCATGTATAAGGTCCCGGACCATGCTTGAAATCTGGTCGAGAGATATGCCTCATTGTGGTCCGGGACTTAGGCTGTGTATTAAGTCCCGGACCATGCCTGAATTTAAGTCGAGGGTTGAGTCACAATGTGGTCCGGGACTTAGTTCCAGAATCAAGTCCCGGACCATGCTTGAATTTAGGTCGAGAATTATTTGCTTGACTCAAATCAGCTTGTTTGATTTGCCATGGGTTCCAACAATGATAGGAATGTGTTTCCTTGATATTAAAACCCTGAAAAAGCACATAAAAACCATAAAAGAAGACAATTGCAACAAGAAACATAAAAATGCTCATAAGACAGGAATTTAGCAGTAAATGATAACAAATTGGGTATCAAAAGACCCTGTAGAAAAAGGTAAATTCCTGACTTATCAACTTCCCCACACTTAATCTTTGCTTGTCCTCAAGCAATTACTGCAATCAAAATGTACCAGAATTTCAAAAGCGGGGATTTATCAGGTCAGGAACAATGTACAAGGAAATCTAACAACAGTCATAAGAAACAACGATTAGTACTACAAGTTTTCTTAAACAGTGAAGCTGGGGTGTTTTACAAATGCATGAGACTATCATTATAACTATTTAATCCAAACTTTACTCAGGGATTTACTTTCCGTTTGCTTTCCACAATTCATTGGACGACAAGGGGCAAGAAGTAATGTCATATTCCACATTACCTTTCATTGCCACATACTCATAATCAAGGAAGAATTTGCAAAAAACTGTTTAGCATGAAAGAACTTTCCTTCCAATTTTTCTGAGCAAGCATTATTCATTTCATCCCCCCAGACTTTTTCTCCCCATCCTTGTAGCGGTGTTGGGCCTTTTATCCCAATCAGATGATCTTAGGTAGATAAGTGATGAGGCACTCCATGGGCTTAATTACCGAATGGGAGAGGTCTGTTCCGGTTCAGAATAGATTAGAGGAGTACCTTGCCTTTGTCCTTTCCTTCCATTCATTCCAAAACTTTCCCAAAGCCCCAAGTTAGTTCAAACAAAATAGTCACAAAATGGTCTCACCTTTTTATTGAAGGAAATAGACAAAAAATTTAACCAAAAACTGACAATACAAGCAGTCTAACCAAAGTTCTTATGACCGAAGTTTCAGATTAAATCTCAGACATATTCGCTACTTGTACATTATTCCCAACTGATGCATCTGACCACAAATGAAAACCAAGTATGTTGAATTAAAAATTTGTGGAGGGTCATCAAAGGTTAATGAAGAGAGAATTAGTAGTTTCAGGGACCACAGAAAATAAGAAAATAAACGCACATCTCCCTTTACTACCAACTTCCCCACACTTAGAAAATAGCAATGCCCTCATTGCTGCATGAATATGAGCATAGTGCGAAAGAAAGAATGGACTCCCCTAAAAGATAAGTGAAGATGATGTCCCCACACTCATGAAAAGGAACGGGAGACTTAAGGAGTGTTGAAAAAATTCGGCAGAGTCTCCTTTGTATTTTGTCGATATCGCACACAAGTATGGCAATCCTGTTTGAAATAAGCAGCAGCAGACAATATGTTGCGAGGAAAGCAGTGAATATAACCAAGGAGAGTAAGTAGTAGGAGTACCAAAGTAACAACAACAATCCAAAAAGAAAACGAAGGTTACCAGAAGACGCAACCTAACAAGCTAAAAGACATTAAAATATCTCAAAGTACCAAGTCAGCTGAAAGTTCAAAAGAACAATAAAAGATAGGTAGACTGATGAAGAAGAGAGCATAAATCCCAAACATGTACTACCGACGGGGCATGCGACAGGACTTCAACTGTGTAAAGTGCTCATCGTAATCACGGAATCGGGCCTCCTGACGAGCCACGTACTCAGCAAACCGGGTGTCCTGCCTAGCCTCATACTCGCTCTGTCGGGTCTCCAATGCGGAGATCCGTGCTCCATAATCGTGCAGGCTCGTACTCATCCCGTCTAAACGAGTGTCCATCTGAGTCATATGAGCAGCAAAACCATCGACCCGTGCAATGATCATCCCCTGCCAATCAGAGAACTGACGGAACATCTCGTCATATCCTGGTGTAGGAACAGTGGGGAGCGGAGCGTCGGGGATGTCACCACCAGCGGCAACAGCAGGGGGCGCATCCTCAGCGGCTTCATCAGGTTTGGGAGCTCGTGCACCCGGCTGGGCGCATCGGCGCTTCACCCACTGATCATCTATCTTCTCCCACTGATAGAAGCGCATCATCGTCATGTCTATGGGAGACCAAGGGTATTGGGGCTGCTCATCCGAAAAGTCTACCCCAGCAGTGATGAAGAAGGACTGCAGAAGGTGCGGGAAGGGAAGAGAGTTGCTACTGTCCACGTCAATCACCCGGATCATTGAGTGATAAATGATGCCATGCAAGGCAATGAGGAACGCCACCCGGGCAAGCTCGTCATCCAGGAGATAGCGCAATACATAGCAGTCAATGGCATTCAGGTCCGCACACTCCCGGGGTCGGACATTATACATTATAATCCCCAAGATCAGACGCTCAAGCAGGGTGGGCAGTTTATCTCCGGTAACCACCTGCTTATCCCGGTGGTTGCGCCTCTGGCGGTTTTGAACCGTAGGATCATTCACGATTAAATTAATATAATGCTCCCTAGCCTGTCTCTCACGGAGTTCTTGATTCTCCCGTTCCTCCGCAGTCGGGATCCTAGCCCGAATAGGGATATGTAGAGCATGGCGAATACGGGTGTAATCAATTAGGATATCTTTCCCCTTAACCCTCGATTTAATTTCCATCCCATTATCACGCACCGTAGCATTAGCATAGAACATTTTAACCAGGCGCGGGTAAAACGTACCACCGCGGTTCAGTAGACATACCCAACCCCGGTTGCTAAATATCCACTCCAAATCAAATTCAGATATTAAAGTGGGACATACTGACCTCTCAGGAATTATCTTGCGCTCCTTAGCTTGGAACCAATCCCAAGCAGCGTCAGTGATGAATTCGGAACGGTCCGTCTCGCGTATCCGGAGTGGGGGAGCTTCGGAGGATGACGAAGCTCCGGCGGTAGTGGTTTTGCGAGCACGTTTAGGGGCCATCGAGATTTTGGATTAGGGACGGGTGATTAAGGCTGCGTTTGGTTTAGCCTTTGGGTTCGTGGTGGTGAAAGCGGGACAGGGGGGTCGGTTGTGAATTTGGGGAATTTGTGGTGCGTGGGTTTTGTGTTTGGGCAAGCGACAGAAGAGTGGGCAGCGTTGGGGCGCGGTTGTTTGTGGTGGAAGGCGGGATTTTGGAGTGGTGGTGGTTCTGGGTGAGACGGGTGCAGAGAGGGAGATGGTGAGGGAGCAGGCGACGGGACAGAGGGGTGGGTTGGGGTTGGTGGTCGCGGCGATGTCGGGTTGGTGTCGAAGGATGGTGAGCAGAGGCGTGGGAATGCGAAGAGAGTGGCGATGGGGGCTGCGACAGCGGAGGGGGCTGGCGCGATAGATGGTGGTGGTGCGGTGGTCGTGATTGGCGACGTCTGCTTGTGGAGTGTGGTCGCAGGCGCTTCGACAGAGAGGGGGTGGTGGTGTGTTGGCGAATGCGACAGAGGAGGGGTGGTGTCGGTTGTTTCGCTGGCGAACAGGGAGGTTGAGGACGGCGAAGATGGTAGCGGCGGGGACGATGTGGCGTGGGTGGTGGTGTGATTGCAGGTGGTGACTGGCGAATGCGAGAGCGAGAGAGAGGGAGTTAGGGTTGCAGAGAATCGATTGTTGGGCGCAGAGGTTGAAGACGACGCGTTACGGCGTTGTTATAATTTTTTTTTTCTGGTTGAATAGGTCCGGGACCTAGGGTATGGGTAAGGTCCCGGACCAAGGTCTAAATCGGGCCGAGAGTTGTTATCACATGTGGTCCGGGGCTTAGGCTGGGTTTGAGGTCCCGGACCAAGGCTTTTAATTGGCCGAGAATTTTCAGTGATAATGGTCCGGGACTTAGGGTATGGTTGAAGTCCCGGACCACCTTTATTTTTGTTTCGAGAATTGCCTGCTCCTCTGGTCCGGGACTTAAGTCCTGTTACAGGTCCCGGACCACCCTCTGTGAATCCCCCGAAAGTATCCTTCCTAGCACTCTGTTTTTCTTCCTTCACCAAACCTACATTTGAACAAAACCAACCAAAGAAAAATTGCTGGCAAAAGAATTAGAACAAGTAAAAACGTGAATTAAAACGAAAAACAAGAAGATAAAAGAAAGGAGATTTGGGTTGCCTCCCAATGAGCTGCCCGTCTTTTCGGTCTTTGGCTAGACCGTGTAACTGTAAGATTAGTATGGAGGATCATGCACCGTGATCACCGAATGGACTTCAGCGATGTCACCACTTAGATAGTGTTTCAACTGAGACCCGTTGACTTTGAATGTCTCCCCTTCTGTATTGATTAAACCTATGGCTCCATAGGGCGAGACACTTGTTACTGTGAACGGTCCAGACCAGCGAGATTTCAACTTTCCCGGGAATAATTTCAGGCGGGAGTTGAATAGAAGCACCTTATCTCCAACGTGAAACTCTCGCTTGACCAAAAGCTTGTCATGCCACCTTTTTGTCTTTTCCTTATAGATCTTGGCATTTTCATAGGCTTCCTCTCTAAATTCCTCCAAATTGCACAACTGCATCTTGCGCTTCTCACCAGCCTTTTGTAAATCAAAATTTAATGCTTTGATGGCCCAAAAAGACTTATGCTCCAATTCTACATGCAAGTGACATGCCTTGCCATATACCAATTTGTATGGAGACATACCTAAGGGTGTTTTGAAGGCAGTGCGATATGCCCACAAAGCGTCATCTAGCTTGAGTGACCAATCGCGTCTAGAAGATGTGACAGATTTCTGAAGGATCCACTTGATTTCTCTATTTGTAATCTCGGCTTGCCCGTTTGTCTGTGGATGGTATGGTAGGGAAACCTGGTGCCGTACGCCATACTTCTGTAGGAGAGCTTCAAACTGTTTGTTGCAGAAATGGGTACCTCCATCACTAATGATTGCTCGCAGAACAGCAAAACGAGTGAATATATTCCGCTTCAAAAATTTTAGCACTACTTTTGCATCATTAGTTGGTGCTGCTATTGCTTCAGCCCATTTTGTAACGTAGTCTACTCCTACCAAGATGTAGAGGTTACCTTGAGATGATGGAAACGGCCCCATGAAATCAATGCCCCAAAGGTCGAATGGTTCAACTTCCAATATAGAATTCAAGGGCATCTCATGGCGTCTAGATAGGTTCCCTTGCCTTTGGCACTGGTCACATGTAGATACAAACTGATAGCAATCTTTGTTCAAGGTCTTCCAAAAGAAACCTGCTTCCAAAACTTTTGCGGCTGTCCTAGCAGGACCGAAATGACCTCCTGCTTCTCTTGAGTGACAATGAACAAGGATATCTCTTATTTCAGTATCAGGAACACATCTTCGAATCATCCCGTCTGCACAAACCTTGAAAAGAAATGGATCGTCCCAACGGTAGTGCTTAACAGTGGAGAAGAACTTCTTCCTCTGATGATATGTTAATGCTAGGGGTACTATCTGTTTTGCAAGATAGTTTGCAATATCCGCATACCAAGGATCTCCAGTGGAACCAACTTTGAACACATACTCATCGGGGAAGAACTCGTTAATTGGTATACCGTCATCAGCATATTTAATCCGAGATAGGTGATCAGCCACTCCATTCTGTACTCTGGGCTTGTCTTTTATCTCTATATCAAACTCCTGAAGGAGTAGGATCCATCGAATCAGCCTCGGTTTTGCTTCCGCCTTTTTGAATAAATGTCGTATGGCGGAATGATCTGTATGGACTATGACTTTACTACCAATGATGTATGATCTGAATTTGTCACATGCAAAGACGATGGCTAACAGCTCCTTTTCTGTTGTTGCATAATTTTTTTGTGCATCATTAAGTGTCTTGCTTGCATAGTAGACTACCTTCAGCATTTTGTCATGTCTTTGCCCCAGAACTGCTCCCATAGCAAAATCGCTAGCGTCACACATGATCTCGAATGGTAGAGACCAATCAGGTGCAACAACAACCGGTGCAGATATTAGCTTTTCCTTGATGATGGTAAATGCCTCAAGACATTCTTTAGTGAAGTCGAATTTCACATCCTTGGCCAGCAAGTCACACAACGGCTTAGATATCTTCGAAAAATCTTTAATGAACCGTCTGCAGAAGCCCGCATGACCTAGGAAACTCCTCACATCTTTTACTGTTGCTGGTGGTGGTAACTTATCGATCACTTCAACCTTAGCCTTGTCCACCTCAATACCTCTGCTAGAGATCTTGTGTCCCAGTACAATGCCCTCTTGCACCATGAAGTGGCATTTTTCCCAGTTTAGGACTAAATTGGTTTCTCTGCACCTGGCTAAGATATGATCCAAATTTTCTAAACAAGAGTCAAAAGTTAGTCCAAAAACTGAAAAATTATCCATGAATACCTCGATGCATTTTTCAATGTAGTCGGAAAATATGGCTGTCATGCAACGCTGGAAGGTAGCTGGAGCGTTACATAAACCGAAGGGCATGTGTCGGTAGGCATAAGTGCCATATGGGCATGTGAAAGTTGTTTTCTCTTGGTCCTCTTCAGCAATAGGTATCTGAAAATACCCAGAGTAACCATCCAAGAAACAGTAGTATTTATGCCCTGCAAGTCTTTCCAACATTTGGTCAATGAAAGGAATAGGGAAATGATCTTTTCTGGTTGCAGCATTCAACTTTCGATAGTCAATGCACACTCTATGCCCTGTAATAGTTCTCTGAGGAACTAACTCACCTTTATCATTGGGAATTACAGTAAATCCCCCTTTCTTGGGCACTACTTGTGTAGGGCTCACCCATTCACTATCAGAAATTGCATAAATAATACCTGCATCGAGAAGCTTAATAACTTCCTTCTTTACCACCTCCTTCATGTTTGGGTTCAATCTTCTCTGGGGTTGAACTAGTGGTTTATAGTTTTCTTCAAGAAAGATGCGATGTGTACAAAAGTGAGGAGCTATCCCCTGGATATCAGTGATTGACCAACCTATCGTCTTCTTGTTCTTCCTAAACACCTGCACTAGTTGTTCCTCCTGTTTATCAGTTAGTTCTGCAGAGATAATGACAGACAAACTAGAGGGTTCAATTAAGAAAACATATTTTAAATGGCTGGGGAGAGGTTTCAACTCCAAGGATGGTGGTTCTTTGATGGAGGGAATCAACTCCTAAGGGTCCCTTTCTAGCTTTTCACGTTCTATTGTGGGGCCTTTTCGATATCGTCCTCCTGCTGACAATTGGAATGCCACAGCAGAGACCTCCAGATCATCATGAATTCCATCTATGGATTCCACTAAGCATTTCTCTAACTCATCAATGTCAGCAGGGCTAAATACATAATCCTGCATTAGAGAGTCAATAGATTCCAAACTAAAACAAGCATGTACATCAGATGGGTGTTTTGTAACCTTTGAGGGTTCTGGCTGTTCGCATAAATGGGCGCCCAAGGATTAATGGTACTTCTTTGTCTTCCTCCATATCTAAGATCACAAAATCAGCAGGGAAAACAAAAGTACCAACTGACACAACCAAATCTCGTACTACTCCTTTTGGTAAAATAATGGACCTATCTGCTAATTGAAGAGTAATACGGGTGGGATCACACTCACCCAATCCAAGTTTAAGGTACATAGACAAGGGCATTAAATTGATGCTAGCACCCAAATCACATAGTCCCTTACCACAATCGATATTACCTATAGAACATGGGATGATTGGAAGACCTGGATCATTGAGCTTTGGGGGAAGCTTTTTAGTGAGCACAGCAGAAACTCTCTCTGTCAAACTGGACTGTTTCCTTTTCTATCAATGACCTTCTATTGAGAGGATGTCCTTCAGAATTTTGCATAGATAGGCATTTGCTTTAACGCATCTGCAAAAAGGAATATTTATGGTTAGTTTCTTAAAAATGCTCAAAAACTTACCGAAACTGCTCATCAAGGTCTTTCTTCTTTAGTCTGTTCGGGAATGGAATAGGCAACTCAACCAGCTGCTCTTGTGATGATTTGGGGCTATGGTGATTTATTTGATGTCCCATGCTCTGGTGTTTAGGTTCGCCAGCCGCGCATTCTCCCAACATTGGTTGCTCAACAATCTCAACTCTTGTCCACGCATTCATTTTCTTTATTGAATTGATTGGGAGTCATGCACAGCTTCAGAGATCAGGAGATCAAGCTGTCTACCACTTCTCAAGTTTATTGTTTAGCCCATATTCTCTTGGATTCATCTCTGGTTGACTAGGCAAAGACCCCTGCAGGTCTCTCTGAAAGCTTTTGACTAATTTGCAGCCAATTGAGTTTCCATTGATTATTTAAGCCTTTTGTTCTTGCATGAATGCTTTTTGGTTGTTGTTGATTTCATTGCTCATTGAATCTGGCTTTCGTTGATGTAATGAACTCGCTCTATATGGCTTCCAAGTTTGAGGAACTACTAGCTCCTTGACTTTGCATCTGTTGGTTCTGAGGGGGTCTCTGATATGACTGATTATATTGTTGTGGTGGCTTTTGGATGTAGTGTTATTCTGAAATTTTGTTGCTGATACACCCTGATTGCTTTGGTTGTTAAAGAAATTTCCGTCTGTTTTTCCAGGTAATTTACCTCTTCACTTGTGGGAGATGTATCACTGACACAAGTTTGAGCTTCTACCACAATATTCACAAGGTGGATAAGCTTCAGGAGATGCTGCTGCATTTGACTGCGGGTTCATCGCTGCACACATACGCTCAAACTGTTTTGACATTGCTTCTATCTTGGCAGCCAGAAAAGTATTTGAATCTACTTCATAGACTCCAGCAGTTTTCTTTGGTGAGCTTCTTTCTATCGGCCTGTCCTCCTGCCCTCATGCCTGACATCGGCCCCACTTGCATTGGATTGCATGGAGGGTCTCCAATAATTCCTTGATTCTAGCTATGGTAGCTCCATGAGGCTTCCCCTGCCACAAGTGTCTACCAACAAACGACTTGAATGATCCAAATCTTTGTAAAAGGGACTGTTAAAATTACATCCTCTCCCAAGTCATGGTGTGTAGGCTACTCTGCGCACAATCCCTTTGAAAACGCTCCTCAAGCCTCAGATAATGTCTCACCGGTGAATTGCTAAAGTTGGTAATCTCTCCTCTATATCACATTCGAGAAGGAGAGAAATATTTTGCCAAGAATGCATTTGCTAACTCCGTCCAGGTAGCGATACTGTTGGGTGTCAATGAGTTTAAACATTCTGCTCTGTCCCTCAGGGAGAATGGGAAAGAGGTCAATCTAGAAACCTCTTGTGAAGCTGGGTAGAACAAGCTCCTACCAATCTCAGGAAAGTGGTGAGATGGACATTGGGATCTTCGGTGATTGGGCAGCTGTGAACTGAGGTGCATTCAGACCATAGTAACATAATGTGTCTTGAACTGCCAATCTTCCTGCTGGTAACGCGGAATTACTATTGGTGAAATAAGCCCTTCGACGCTTGGGTGGGTTATAGTCCCTCATGTGCCTCTCCGAATCAAATTCTCCATATTGGTCCTGAGGTGTGTTTTAGAATCTCTCCTTCAACTAGTAACTCAGAAACAATCTCACTCTTGCTGGTGAATCTTTTAGGAAACCTCTGCTCAATTGGGGATCCAGCACTAACCTTTTTCGAATCCTTCTTGTTCTATCTCTGGTTCAATTTCGAAATTCAGGGTTCCTTCGAACGTTTTAACCAAACCAAAATCAGATAACGACAGTAATGTGTTGTAAAAGAACAAAATAAAAAAAACAAGGATAAACTAAAAAGAACAAAAACAAAACAAAATTTGAAAAAAATAAATAAAAATTAAACTAAGCAACGGTGCTCCCCGGCAACGGCGCCATTAACTTGTTGGGTAAAAACCTAACGGCAAGTATACCGGCGATTATAGCAAGTTTTCCTAGAAGTGTCCCTCCAGGTATCGAATCCAAGGGAGGCAGCGTTTAGTTTAATTGGTATTAAGAAAAATTAATGAATCGGTACTCCAGTAACAGGGGGGTGTTGTTGGTTGAATTACTAAAGTACGAAACAAGAATGTAAATATGACCAAAGGTGAATAAATGCAAAGACAGTGGGCAAAATAATGATATTTTGATTTTAATAAAAAGGGGAAATTCCGGTTTACTAATCCTCAAATTCTTCGTCTTTCTCAGTGTGTTTACCAAATCCAGACTAAAATCCTAGATCAGAAATATTCCACGTTCGGTCTCCCGCTCGGTTGAAATCTAATTAACAGTTAATAAATTTTAACTCTCGGACAAATTTACTAATTGCTAACAGCTAAGAAAAATCCAGTTTATTGATCAGTTATCCTAGAGGAATTACCATCTCTAAATTAACCGTACTGTGTCCTGTTGTCTATTATACCACAGTTCTCACTTATAAGCAGATAACAGGTATCAAATAGTAATTGGCCAAATCACAAGATTTATAAAAATAAATAAGGAACAAACACTTTAATCTATTAAAATGGTAAATCAAAGAGAATGGAACCTTGAATTTGGATTACATAGTAAACCGAAATTTATAAAAATACTCAGCCATGAAATGAAAATACTGTAAAAATATGAATAACATTAAAGAAAAAAGAAGAAGAAACTCTGATTTAAGATTCTTTGATGGAGTCTCTGTGCACAACCAGCATTTCTTCTACTCAATCTCCAGAAAATGGTGAAGTCTTCAACTGCTTGTGTACTCTAGACTTCTGTATGGGACGTAAGTGGGGTAATGAGATGATAGTATATGAATGGAGCGTGGTATGCAAAATGGGGATGGATGAGTGAGGTGAATGGGATGGAAGTTGTGGTATTTTGCTCTGCGAATGTGTGTCCTGAATGAGAAGAAGAGAGTTCTATTTATAGAACTTGTTTGTTGAATACGTAGCAGAAGCAGAGCTGGTGGTGGAGATGATGCTAGAAGTGTGAGTGGAAAGGTGAGTGTTTAACGTGGGTGATGAGCTGAATTTTGGAGGTGATTAGATTAGTGGAGATGAGGATGGAAAGTAGCAGTGGAAGGGAACACAAATAAGGCTGGAAAGGAAATCGGTATAGTGCATGGGCGTTTGTTTAATAGGAAGAGAAAATACAATGCTACTTCACGAGCGGCTACAGACTGTCGATTCAACAATATGGTCCGGGACTTAAGGTCCTGTGTGAAGTCCCGGACCATGGCATAAAAACAGGTCGAGAGCAGCTCCTTATGTGGTCCGGGATTAAGTTCTGTATAAGGTCCCGGACCATGGTATAAAAACCAGGTCGAGAGCAGCCTTGGTGTGGGTCCGGGACTTAGGCCATGTATAGGTCCCGACCATGCTTGAAATCTGGTCGAGAGATAGCCTCATTGTGGTCCGGGACTTAGGCTGTGTATTAAGTCCCGGACCATGCCTGAATTAAGCAGGGTTGAGTCACAATGTGGTCCGGGACTTAGTTCCAGAATCAAGTCCCGGACCATGCTTGAATTTAGGTCGAGAATTATTTGCTTGACTCAAATCAGCTTGTTTGATTTGCCATGGGTTCCAACAATGATAGGAATGTGTTTCCTTGATATTAAAAACCTGAAAAAGCACATAAAAACCATAAAAGAAGACAATTGCAACAAGAAACATAAAAATGCTCATAAGACAGGAATTTAGCAGTAAATGATAACAAATTGGGTATCAAAAGACCCTGTAGAAATAGGTAAATTCCTGACTTATCATCTTACAACACCTTGAGGTTGTTGAACCTTATTTTGATACCCATATGGTTGAGTTATGACAACAAAATCCTACGAAAGACCACCTATGGATGACAAAAGAACAAACCGAGTGTTTGTCCAACGGTTTAAAGATTATGTATTTGAAAAATCATCATCAAATCCAGAAGTTGTCAGTAAAGAGATAAGATGTTTAGCAGTTGGACCTGAATTTAATATTACATCATTTGAAAGGTATGACATTAGTGGGTATACTTACTACACTACACGCCAAGATGTTACATCAATAAACCAAAACAATGGAGTAAAAATTATAGAAGCAGCATTCAATGAGTACCAAATCGGTAACCGTTCTCAACCAGTGAGGATCTCTAGTTGGTATTACAGTGTTATCGAGGACATTTAGGAACTAGACTACCATATTGATTCGTTTCTAGTGTTCCACTGCAAATGGGTGGACAACTGACGTGGAATCCTAAACAATGGATGGCTTACCTTGGTTGATCTTACATGTGCCAGTTTTTAGGATGATCAATTTGTTATGGGGAAAGATTGTGACCAAGTGTGGTATGTTCAGGATCCGAAAGACTGTAAATGGTCTGTTGTTCCTCCAGGTAGAAGACCGGTTCTGATTAAAAATGAAAATGAGGATGATGATGACAATGAGACGGTAGAAGAAACAACATTGTATCCTACGAGACTGTTGGATTCGATTGATGATACCGAAAATGACTTGATTTACGCACAGTCAGACCATGATGAGGGTGTTTGGGTTGAAAATATGTAATGATTTACGTTTTCATGTTAGGTAATGCTATTAGTAGAATGTAGGCTGTAATGTCATCTTAAGTATTCTTATTGATATGTTTCATAGTACTTATCTTAATTTATATAATGACTTCCTCTAATGTGAGTGGTTTATCTTTTTCACGGTGGATGATCACCCTATGGATGACCCCGTTGGAGAGTTCCTCATGACTGGAGACGTTGGCCACAAGAAAGGAGACCAAGTAAGCGGGTCACACGAGGCGGGAAGAAAAATAGGAGCGATTAGTTAGTTCCTGCACAGGAGGCTGAGGTTGGCCCTTCACATCAAACTGAAGAGCCAGCAGTTGCCGCAGCAAAACCCAAGATGAAAAAAAAGAGAGGCCCACGCGTGCACTAAAGGCTAACAAATGTCTGCTACGAAATTTGTGCAATTCAATCAATACAACCAACCCCACAAAAATTAGAAAAATGACTTCACAACTTACAGTAGCCATTTGGTGAAGACATGATACAACATAAACCACAACTGGAAACAAGTGCCTTAAGCGTTGAAGGATACCATGTTTGAGCGTCTTCAGGCATATATATATATTATTAGTATGTTGTTGTAAAATAAAATAATATGTATGTACTTGTTACTAACTGACTAATCACGTATGTAGGCTCGCTTTTGCGTGGATCTCGATCTTAAAAAGGATGTGTTGTCATCAATGTCGAAGCAGTTCTGGGACCACAAAATAAGTCAGCCGACAAGTACATTCATAGGATGCATGCTTCACAAGATCCAGATGCTGTAGATGATGTCGGCGGTGAAATGCCACCATGGAAGAAGTACGAAGGCATCACCGAAGAGCAATGGGTACAATTTGTTGAGTATTATCACACATTGGAGTACAAGGTGGATTTTATTGTCATATCTATATATGTTATGCTCTCTTATGCGTTTTGTGTGTGGTTAATTTCACCAAACATAGTCATATCAATGTATGCAGGATCTTCGTGAGAAACAATAAGTAAATGCCAAGAAAAATCTATTCTCTCATTGCTTAGGTGGCAAAAGTATTGCCTAATGTGTATTAGAATGGGTGCAAAAGGGTTATCTGCCAACTGATGGCTCATTGGACATCAGTGGCAGAAGAATGAAAGTTGGGAGTTAAGCCACATTCCTAAAAAATTGGCTCTTGAAAATCCTCAATACGATGACATCACAAGATCAAGTATTGCTCAAAAGGTGAGTATTTAAATTCAAAGTCATATCATGTTTATTTTTAGTCAAATTGGTCATTTGGTTTGTGTATATAACTTATGAAAAAGTAATAACTATATTTGTGTGTTGTATTAGGGCGACTTAAGCTCTCAGCTCACCCATGACACTTGGACTTCAGAGAGGAATGATGATCTTCTTACACGCGCTCTTGGAAAGAAGGATCATCCAGGTCGTGCCATTGGTTTTGGTGGGCACATTGGTATCCGCCAAGCATTTGGCGTTCCTGGATCTAGAAAAGGGGCACAAGGGAGGATGATCAGCTACGAGGAGCACCTGAGAGTGATATCTGAGATGGAGCAGAGGATTCACCAGAGTTTTGACAAGAGGATCGTAGAGGCTATGTCTAGGTATCGATCATAAAGGCCTAGCAACCAAGAGGTTTCTCGACCACCAGCTGAGTCACCCATTCATGTGCATAATACACAAGTATGGGGAAGTGGTGTCCACTAGGCTGAACCATTTCCCTATGCATCTCTCCATGTTAGACCAACATTTAAATTAGAAATATGAGGATTAATATTTTGCACTTGTCGTATCTCATCATAGAACTAGGATTTCACAATTTCAATCTAAACAAATTCCACATAACATTCAGGCACCATGTGAGTGCACGTTGTTTTTACAATCTGGAGATCAAGATGTCATGGTGGCATGGGGAAAACTTTTCCCCTCAAATCCAAATGATAATGTGCATGGTAAACCACTCCGACATTACCATGCACGGGTGCTTATGGACGACTTTGTTGCAGAGTATGGTGATGTCTGTTTACCGGTGCTGATCCCATAGAGACCAACACTTTGTTCTGCACAAACTACGACATGGTAGTGGCCAGTTCGATTGTTCAAACTCTCTGGGAAGGTAAGTACTTTTAATCATTGCTCTAAAACTATTGATACACCACCTTGCAACCATATACTTAATTAGTTAATATCTTAGGAAATGAGCTGACCAAAATCTGATAAGAAAAAAGGAAAAATTATTGCTGCACCAGTTCAAGCTAAGGCATCCACCAATTCTATAGTTAGAGCTGATTTGGTGGATCAAAGGATATTGGTTGGCTTGTCAACTAATATGAAACTTCTGCACTCGGCGTTACTGCTGGCGTCACCTCATAGTGATTCGATCATTGTGGAGGATGACCAGGCCATATTTCACTATCAAGTTGTAGTAGGACAAGCACATCGATTTGAGATATATATATATATATATATATATGTCCGATTTTGCAGAGGTATTCCAGAGGGATTGGTTAAATGTGTCAATCATCAAGTCAACCGTCATGTGAGTGACTACTGCCTTTTATTATTTGAATGCATTGATCGATGGTGAATTAGTTGTTTGAATAAAAAGTATATAACTGATGTTATTGTCTTTATGTTGCAGGCATGTGCATAATAAGGCGCTCGAGGTCCACCAAACTGGCCGTTTCGGATTCATGTGTCCTGCTATGTGCTCCGAAACCACCATGACAAGTAACGTTCAAGGCCTTATGCAATATATGATAATGCCATCTATCAATGTGCAAACAAGTCATTTATTATGTGTCATATCATCAAGGGTATGTTATTTAACTATTTCTTTTAGTATAATCTATTTATAAATTGTGCTAGTTGTATAATGATTTCAATATTATAGTAATTTGTGAATAGTCGACATTGGTCATTGCTTGTGTTGGTGATGAAGCACCCAAGAATCCTATAGTTTGACTCACTTGGTAGAAGTGCCAAGAAACCAAGGATCTCAACAGTGATACTGAGGTGAGTTTGTTATCTTAAGCAACATTTGTTATTACTTAATAATATTGTTTCAAAACTTCCGGTATAACTACGTCTATTTAAAATTATATGTTTGATGTATATAGTTCCATAAGAGTTGCATTCATGTCAATGGAAGACAAATGAAGAATACAATTCCTTGGAACATAGTCAAGGTATTCTTAATTACTTAATTAGTGTGATAATGTCAATACTAGTTTATAAATGTTGATAGTACACCTGCAAGACTAATTGTGAATATGTGTGTATGTATATTGTCCAGTGCAGCCTAGGGGTTCGGAATGTGGATACTATGTCATGAGATTTATGCACGACATAGTAGCAGCGTCGACCCTTGTACCAGAATATTCGTTATACAAGGTATATACATAACATTTTTTGAAAGTTTTGGTTTATGTCTTTACATGTTGTTAGACTTGTAGTTTTCAGAATAATGTTCCTTTCTTTTTTTCCAGGGCTTACGAACAATTACTCGAAGGTGGTCAATATGAAGATCCTTAAATAATTGAGATGCTTAGGGAATGGTCAGAGTTCGACTGCATGGATTTACTCACTTGTTAATGATGTAGTTATATTGAGTACTTCTTGGATAATGTAATTGCAAGTCTATGCATTTGTGGATGGTGCAATGGTAGATTTGAAGTCTACATTGGTTATTCATTGTAATGCAAGTGTTTTTTATTTTGGTTGGTTCCTTTACTTGCAAATTATTGCACACCATTGATATTGGCTGCTTTTAAAGGTTTATGAATCTGTACTGGAGTGCCCCACTATGGAGGCAGTTGTATTTACCCCTATACAAGTATGCTTGAATCATTTGGTGCATTGTGGTGAATATATAAGCCGGAATGGTAAAAAGGGGGCTATTTTAGCGGTTATTAGCATAGAACCGCCGAAAGAGGTACCGAAATAGGGTCTATCTCAGCTGTTTTTATTGTACAACCACCGAAATTGGCCTTGGGTCGGTCTATGGTTGGTCCCCTAGGTTGGTCAATTACAGAAAGCTTTTTGGAACTAATCAACCCAAGGACCGACCATAGACCGACCCAGGGTCTATCTCGACGGTTGTTAGCTAAAATCGATGAGATAGATAGGTTTTGGGTTGGTCTATGGTCGGTCCTTAGGTAGGTTGATTCTAGAAAGCTTTTTGGAATCAACCGACCCAGGGATCGACCCAGGGTCTATCTCGGCGATTGTAAGATAAAAACCATCGAGATAGGCCCTATTTCGGTACCTATTTTGGTGGTTCTATGCTAAGAACCGCCGAACCACCGTGTGAGGAGTCCGGGAAGTTCCTGACCACACGCGCAGAGGTATTGGAGGATGGCATCTACATCGAGTCCAACTTCCACAGATCATTGTTTGCGGACTTGGTCACCATGAGTCAAGGTACCGACTCAACCTCCTTGACTATTGTTCAAGGATAGGGGATCAAAATGTATGTCACATTAACGATGGTTTACTTTATTGAGGCTATTACTCGGAGTAGGTTCATATAACCCGATTAATTATATGTCACTTTTGACGTTGTAGTTGTATTAGAGAACTTATTTCTCATCTCTCTGGTTCATACATACGTGCCATTGATAATTAAAATAAATAGGGAGACGAACCCTTCGTATCCAATGGCCATATGTGCCTTTACTAATTGAAATAAATAGGGAGACAGACCCTTTGTATCTAGTGGTTATGTGTGCCATTAATATTCATGGTTTTCACTAGTAGAAAAAAGCCCTATTTCGGCGGTTGTGAACCGCCGAAATGAGCACCGCCGAAATAGGTGTACCTATCTCGGCGGTTTTTAGAGCACAACCGCCGAGATAGACCCATGAGATTGACCGATGCTGAGTTTGACCATGAGTCTATCTCGGCAGTTCTTAGAGCACAAGCCGAGATAGACCTAGGGATTGACCGACGCTGAGTTTGACCATGAGTCTATCTCGGCGGTTGTTCTCTAAGAACCGCCGAGATAGACTCATGGTCAAACTCAGCATCGGTCAATCCCATGGGTCTATCTCGGCGGTTGTGCTCTAAGAACCGCCGAGATAGGGGTATTTTTTTTTGTTTTTTTCCATCTAGCTTATATAATATATATTATATATATAGATATATTATATATATATATATATATATATATATATATATATATATATATATATATATATATATATATTCACCGCATTTGTTTCAATGAGACCTGTAATAAAGCTTCATCCATACAGGGAGCTCCAGCACACATTTAAAAAGTTATAAAAGCTCCCAATTAATACCAACGACGCACCACAATTTGAGAGTTAACAAAACCAATGCAATTACACTTATTTACACACTTTCATTACAAATAAAAAAAACATTACAATTCAAATCTACCATTACCACCACAAGTGTACAGAGTTACAATTACATACTCAAAAAGTTCACAAAACATCTTCATGATCATCAATTCATTAAACTTGTGCAGACGAACTCCGACCATTCCTCAAGCATCTCAACAATTTGAGCATCATCATACTGACCACCTTTGAACACTTCTTCGTAAGCCTTGAAAAAAAATGAACATTAATCTAAAACGTACAAGTCTAACAACATGTAAAGAGCATAACTGAAACTTTCAAAGAATGTTACCTTGTCTAACGAGTGCTCTGGTAAAAGGTTCGCCGCTCCTACTATGTCACTCATGAATCTCATGACATAGTATCCACATTCTGAACCCCCAGGCTGCACCGGACACTATACAAACACATATTGACAGTTATAAACAAGTTTAAACATTATAACACAAATTTATCAATTAATAGAGTACCTTGACAGGTTCCAAGGGATGTACTTCATTGTTTTATCTGGAGAGATAATGCAGCTCTCATGGAACTATATACATCAGCAATATATAGTTTTAAGCATCAGTAGCAAGTTATGAAACAGTTAATGTTAAGTAATAATAATTGTTGTTTACGATAACAAACTAATTACCCCAGTATTGCGGTGGAGATCTTCGGTCTCTTGGCAGCCTTACCAAGTGAGTCAAATTGCAAGATTCGTGGGTGCTTCAACATCACCAGCACAAGCAATGACCAATGTCGACTGTCCACAAATTACACAATGTGTTGTAATCATTAAGCAACTAACACAAACTATATGTTTTAGATAATACTAAGAGAAATAGTCAAATATCATACCTGAATGATATGGCAGCATAATAAATGACTTGTTAGAACATTCAAAGAGGGCATTCGTCATATTGCATAAGGCCTTCCATATCACTTGTCATCTGGACTTCACTGCACATAGCAGGACACAGGAATCCAAATCTGTGATCTTCATAGACATTGATCGCCTTATCATGCACCCACCTATGAGGCAATATCATTAGTCGTCATTAACTTTTTATTCAAACATCTAATTCATCACCAATCAATGAATTCAAAATAAAGGTAGAAGTCACTCACATGGCGGGACTTGATAATCGACACATTCAACCAATCCCTCCTGAAGCACTCCTCGAAGTCGGACATATACATCCCAAATCGATGTATATCTTCTCCTTGAACTATAAGTGAAATATCCGCTCGGGATCTTCCACAGTGAGGGAATCACAATCAGGTGGTAGCAGCAACAAGAGGAATGCAGAATCTGCATATTAGTCGCAAGCCGGCCAATATTCTTTCTCCACCAAAGCAGGTCTAAGCACAAAATTTGTGGATGCCTTTGATTGCACAGGTGGCAATTCTTTTTCCTTTGCCCTTATCAGTCTTCGGTCGGCTCATATCCTATGATATTAGTCTAATTAAGTATATGGATGCAAGGTGGTACACCAATAGTTTTATAGCAACGGTTAAGAGTAATACCTGCCCAGGGAGTCTGACCAATCGTACAGGCCACTGCACTGTCGCAGTTTGTGCGGAACGCAAGGTAGGTCTTTGTGATCGGCACCGGTAAACCGACGTCAGCATGCTCTGCAACAAATTCGTCCAGAAGCACTCGTGCATGGTAATGTCGGAGTGGTTCACCGTGCACAATATCACTTGGAAGAGAGGGGAAAAGTTTTCCCCATGCAACCATGACCTCTTCTACTCCAATTTGTAAAAACAGATGGCACTCAGTGGGTGCCTGAGTGTTATGTGGAACTTGTTTAGATAAAAATTGAGAATTTCTATGATGATATTAGTGATCAAGTGAAAAATCTTAATCGTCATGTACTCAATTGAAATGTTAGTCTAACCTTTAGAGATGCATAGGGAAACGGATCAGCCGAGTGGACACTACTTCTCACTACCGGTGCACTCTGCTGCTGAATGGGTGACTCAACTGGTGGTCGAGAAACCTCTTGGCTCATGCTGCTGTGGCTGAAGCCTTGACATAGCTGAGCGATCCTCTCGTCGACGTTCTGAGTAATCCTCTGCTCCATCTCAGCCAACGCTCTCAGGTGCTCCTCGTAGCTAATCGACTTCCCTGCATTCTGGACCCGGGTACGCCAAATGCCTGGCGGATACCAACGTGCCCACCAAACCCAATGGCACGACCTGGATGATCCTTCTTACCAAGAGCGCGTGTAAGAGGATCATCATTCCTCTGTGAGGTCCAGGTGCCCTGGGTGAGCTGAGAGCTTAATTCACCCTAATACAACACACAAATACAGTTATTAGTTTAACATAAGTTCATATACAAATGAAATGAACAGTTTGACTAAAAATGAAATGATATCACTTACCATTTGAGCAATAACTGCTCTCGTGGCTTCATCGTATTGAGGATTTTCGGGAGTAGAGTTCTTCGGAATGTGGCTTAACTCCCACACTTTCATTCTTCTGCCACTGGCATCCAATGAGCCATCCGTGGGCAGATATCCCTTTTGCTCCCATTCTGGTACCCTTTGAGCAATACTTTTTCCACCTAAGTGGTGAGGGTACAGATTCTTCTTAGCATTTGCTTGTTGTTGCGCACGGAGAGCCTGCATAAATTAATGGGATCATTTAAGTGAAATTGAACACAAAAAAACATAAGAAATTAAGATTAATTTATGTATGTATGACAATAAAGTGCACCTGGAACTCCGGTGTGTGACGCCTCTCAACAAATTGTACCCATTGCTCTTCTGTTATGCCCTCGTAAACCTCCCATGGTGGTCTCTCACCGTCTCCACCATGATCTGGATCATCTGGATCTTCTGGAGTAGGCATCTTGTAGATGAACTTGTCAGCCAACTTATTCTTGTGGTCCCGGAACTGTTTCGACATCGCTGATAGCACATCCTTTTTAAGTGCGGGATCCACGGAGAAACGAGACTACGTACATGATCATTCAGTTAGTAAAGTAAACATAAATGTTCTATTATTTCACAAAAGATCATAGTAATAATGTAGAGATTTACCTGAAGACGCTGAAACATAGTATCCTTCAATGATTGAGGCACTTGCTTCCAGTTGTGGTTTATGTTGCAATATGACTTCACCAAATGGCTACCGTAAGCGGTGAAGTCATTCTTCCAATTTCCATGGGGTTGGTTGAACTGATTGAAGTCCACCGGTTTTGTAGGAGGGCCCTTGTTAGCCTTCAGCCCACGTGTTGCACCTCTCTTCTTTGCTTCTTCGCCTCTGGTGGGACAACTGACTCCTCTTCGGTCTGCTGTGAAGGGCCAGCCTCAGTCTCGTGTACTGCTAACTGGTCCTTCTTCTTCTTTCCTCCTCTTGTGACCCGCTTACTTGGTCTATTCTGCTGTGGCTCAGGTTCTCCAGTCGAGAAGCCGTCCAATGGGGTCATCCATAGGGTGATCATCCACTGCAAAAAAAATAATAAAGCATTTTCATCAGATAAACTCATAACATAAATACTATGATGCATAACAATAACAGTTAAGATGATATTACAGTCTACATTCTACTAACAACATTACCTGACACGTACAAAAACATAAATCATTTCATATTTTCTACCCAAACACCCTCATCATGGTCTGATCGTGCGTAGAGCAAATCGTTTTCGGTATCATCAATCGAATCCGGTAATCCAGTAGGAAACAAGGATGTTTCCTCTACAGTCCCATTTTCATCGTTATCCTCATTTTCATTTTCGATTACAACCGGCCTTCTTCCTGGAAGAACAACAGACCATCTGCAGTCTTTCGGATCCTCAACATACCACACTTGTTCGCAATCCTTTCCCAGAACAAATTGATCATCATTATAACCGTGTAACCGTGAAAGATCAACCAGGTAAGCCCTCCATCATTTTGGTACCCGCGTCGGTTGTCCACCCACTTGCACCGGAACAACAGAAAGGAATCAATGTCATAGTCTAGTTCCCAGATGTCCTCGATGACACCATAATACCCAATTACTAACTGGTTGAGATCGGTTACCGCTGTGGTACTCAGTGGCAGCAGCTTCAATTTTTACCCCACTATTCTGGTTTATCGATTTGGCATCTTGGCGTGCAGTGTAGTATGTATACCCACTAATATCATACCCCTCAAATGATGTAATATTAGTTTCAGGTCCGATTGCCAAACATCTGATCTCTTCGCTTACAGCTTCTGGATCTGATGATGCTAATGTCAACACATGATCTTTGAACCATTGGATAAAAACTCGGTTTTGTTCCTTTGTCAGCCAAATGTGGCTTTTCAAAGGATTTTGATGCCTTAACTCAACCATATGGGTTTCCAAATAAGGTTCAACAACCTCAAGATGTTGTAAGACAAACAAATGTGCTTGATGAATAAGTAGACGCGAAACTTGCACGATCTTTCTACCAATAACACCTTTACCCTTAAACCTGCCATAGTGTCGTGGTTTTGGGATACCAATAGACTCTGCCTCACTCAAATAATCGGTCACAAATTCCGTGACTTCCTCAGTCACTGTTGCTTCAACAATGCTCCCCTCTGGTCGATACCTATTCTTCATTCTACTTTTCAGAATACCCATGTACCGTTCAAAAGGGTACATGTACCGTAAGTATACCGGACCACAGAACTGTATCTCTCGAACGATGTGCACAATTAGATGCACCATTATATCAAAGAAAGATGGTGGGAAATACATCTCAAGTTGACATAATGTGATAACAATTTCACGTTGTAGATCATCTAGAGACGTTACGTCAATTGCCTTGGAGCAAACAGCGTTGAAAAAGAAACATAACCGAGTTAAAGCATTTCTGACATCAGATGGCAATATCCCTCGAATTGCGACCGGAAGAAGATGTAACATCAGTACATGATAATCGTGAGATTTCATGCCTAAAAGTTTTAAATCCTTCATCGATACAATGTTCTTCCAGTTTGAAGAGTACCCAGACGGTACTTTTACCGAGTGCAGACATTTGCAGAAACTAATCTTTTCAGCCTTTGAGAGCGTGTAGCATGCAGGAGGTAGGTAGATTCGTTTCCCGTTCTCTTGTGGGTGTAACTCCTTTCGTATACCCATGGTTTGCATGTCCTTTCTGATTTTCAATCCGTCTTTTGTTTTGCCGGGTATATTGAGTAAAGTCCCACTCACTGCCTCACCAACGTTCTTCACAATGTGCATGATGTCTAAGCAGTGTCTCACAGAAAGATGACGCCAATAAGGTAGTTCCCAAAAGATAGAACACTTTTTCCAAATGTTTTTCGCGGTTTTGATGTGTTTCCAAATACATTTGCAATGTCCTTAACCTTTTCGTACACTTCCTCAGAGCTCAGAGGTAGACGGGCCACACGAGTTTCGGCTTGACCATTGAACAACTTTCTCTTCGTTACTCGATAAGGGTGATCTTCGGGGAGAAGACGTCGATGACACATATAAACATTCTTCCCACAATGTTTTAAACGGTCCGAACAAGTGTCTTCCTCGCAATGGGACATGCAAATGTTCCTTTAACCGTGTAACCGGACAAGTTCCCATACGCAGGGAAGTCATTGACGGTACAGAACAACAAAGCCTTGAGCGTGAAATTCTCTCTTGCATAAGCATCATATACCACGGTCCCCTCATTCCACAATAGCTTCAGATCGTCGATCAGAGGGGCAAGGTACACATCAATGCTATTACCTGGCTGCTTGGGACCAGATATCAGGAGAGATAACATGATGTACTTTCGTTTCATACACAACCATGAGGGCAAATTGTAGATCACTAGCAGAACAGGCCATGTACTGTGTTGACTACTCAATGTGCCGTACGGGTTCATTCCATCAGTACATAACCCAAGCCTCAGATTCCTATCTTCATGTCCGAAATGTTCTTTGTACCGTCTATTGATGTTTCTCCACTGAGGCCCATCTGCTGGATGTCTTAGTTTCTCATCACTCTTTCTACCCTCCGCATGCCATCGTAAGTTCTTTGCATCTTTCGGATTCGCAAACAACCGTTTGAATCTGGGTATAATCGGCAAATACCAAACAAGTTTTGCTGGAGGGCTTTTTTTCTGAACGGAGGAGTACTCACCATCTTTATGCTTATACCGGGACAACGAACATTTCGGGCAATTGTCCAGATGTTCGTATTCACCCCTGTACAACACACAGTTGTTTGGACACGCGTGATTTTTTTTGTACTCTACTCCCATTGGACACACCCATTTCTTTGCCTCATACGTGGTGGTAGGGAGACCGTTCTCATCCGGTAGCATATCATGAATCAGCTCGAGGAATGCCGTGAAACCTTTGTCACTCAATCCATATCTTCCCTTCAGGTTGAACAAATTCAATATAGCTGTCAATTTCGTGTACTTAGTGCAAGTAGGATACAACGCCGTTTTGGATGCGTCCAACAACCTTTGATACTCATCCGGCCGGTCGACAAAGTTATCCTCAACGTTATCAAGCATCTCGTCAATTTGTTCATCATGATAAGTCGACTCACTGTCAACATTGACTCCGGAAGCGCTTGGGAGTTCTGACTCGTTAGTAGTATCGAATGTCTGCTCGGTTCTTGAGTTACACCGATCGTGACTGTAGGAAGATGAAGCATTATCTTCAACAGGTTCTCCATGAAAAATCCATTTTGTATAATGTGGCATGAAACCACGGGTCTTCACGATTGTACGAGGTTGATGCTTGAATAATGTCTAACCACACCACAATCAACACAAGGACATGGAATTTTCTCCGCCTTTGTCCTGTCCTTGTGTTGCACTGCAGCTTTGCAAAACTCTTTCAGCATTTTGTCAAAATGTTCGCCTCTATCACCATACATCCAGTCACGCTCCATACTACATGTGCAACAGATCACAGGTGTGAGTTAGAGCCTTTGTAGAATATGGCCTGTATTAAGTTGCACATGTTTATTTCTTAATGGAGCATGACTGGGATGATTGTCAATTAGTCTAGCCTAACTCTAAGGTTGCAAACACAAAATAAACTAGCATTTTAAATTTAAGAAATTGTTGCACTTCTAAAACAGAAACCGGTGTTTAAAACAATATTACGAATACTTTTTCTACAAAAAATTCGGCATGACCTTTGCATAATTGTACACATCCCGTGCTTATTATTCAGCACTCACCAAAGTCATCACAACCACAAACATTCCAACAATGGCAGCAACCAACAATTAAAATAAATCAATTCTTTACTAGCTAACTGAAAACCAATTGCAAATTCAGATCATCAAATCAACTTTCAATTCTCCACTGTATAAGTTCAAACCGGTTTAGAGATTAACAAAGAATCGAGAGTTAAAATACGTACTTGTTTTTTAAGGATTTATGGACAGGGGAGACTGGTGCCTGAGAGGTAGGCTTCTGTGCGAGAGATGCAGCAATACCACTTCTGATATGTCTCTGCAAGGGAGCAACAAAAAATAAATTACAAAAGAAATGCATCAACAAATAGGGAATGAAGCTAAATTATGTACTAGCACTTATATTTAAATACATAATTGCATTTATTAAACAAAAAATAAGGTTTAGTTACTTACTTGTGCACAGAGGAGGAAAGTGAACAGTAATGGAAGAAGGCGGGAAACAAGAGAGGTGATTCACGGACTTGAATGTAGTGAGACCTGATAAAAAAAAAGATATTGTTAGACATATACACATACATCAAACAATATTAATTACGAAGAGATTTAAAAAAAATCGGCATGACTTTTGCATAATTTTACCTATCCCATGCTTATTATTAAGCATTCACCAACCATTCATCAACACAAATTTCCATCACAAATCAAACTAATACCAACTTTATCCATCAAACCAAATTTTAATAATTTGTGGAAATCAAATACAAAGTAAAAAAAAGACACAACCATGCCTATTATTAAGCATTCACCAATTATTCAACAACACAAATTTCTATCATAAACCAAACTAATATATACCAAATTTATTCATCAAACGAAATTCCAATAATTTGTGGAAATCAAATACAAAGTACAAAAGAGAAAAATGATAAGTTAGATTATATTACCGGTTCGAAAATGAATTGTTCTCCGCTCCGCTTTCAATCTACCATCAAATGGTAAAGAAGCTTCTTAAGTATTTATCTGTAGAGACACAAATACGTATAGACACAAGAGAAACTCAGTAGTTGTGTTTGTTCCTTATATGCAGTTAGGTTGCAAATTTACAGTGAGTGAAGAGAATGAAGAGAATGAAGAGTTAAATTAAAAAAAATTACCGGTTCCTAAATGAATTGTTTTCAGCCCCTCTTCTCAATCCGGCGTGCGCGCGTGTAGCAATACCAATCTCTACAGAGGCAACGCATAAAGATTGAACAACATTCACATCAATTAGAATAATTTTATATTAAACTTAACGACTATACAATACTCATATATATATATATATACAAAATATATTTACAATTAAATAAACAAAATATACATGCCATTTTCATTGCATAAGGAAAAAATAATTTAAAGATCCCCACCGCACTTTTACTATTAAATAAACAATACAATATTTAAAATCCTTTTCTTGAAAACAAATTTAGTTATGAAATTTTTCTAATTTATGTGTTGCTTATTTATGCAAAAATAACTAGCAGAGATCTCACTCACCAATGTATATTTACAATGTATATTTACTTATGAAATGTGAATTAACAAGTAATTTTAAGTGGACAAATAAGCTAACCTAACTATACTTGCACAAATAATGCTCAAACATTGTTCCACCTCATATATAAGCATAATAAATCTAGCCCAAATAAGCTAACCTAACTATACTTAAAAGAAGGGCCAAAAACAGCAAAAAAATTCACTCGGACATTTCGTCAAACACCTTGTGTGCATACATAAATTTATTAGTTTAACAACCAAATCTTGCAAAGATTTCACACACACAATAAATATCAGCATCCACAATCACAATGTGACAACAATCTATCAATTTTAACAACACATTAACAATTAATTAAACAAAACCGAAAATGAGAGTTAGGGTTCTCACCTTCGCGCGTCTGTTTGCTGGGCGGGAGGAGGGCGGCGACACCACCGACGCGACAACCACCGGCGGCGCGACGTCCGGCGAAGGCGGGAGGAGGAGGAGGCGACGGCAGCAGGTGGTGGTAGCGTCGGAGGTTACCCAAATCGCCGTGATAACAGAGAGAAGAGGGGTTTAATTTAGTTAATGAAACTGTAATGGCGTCGAGGCGGGCTTGGGGGGTTAATTAACACAACCTATTTCGGTCGGCGGTTCTTTGTTAGAAACCGCCGAAATAGGCCATATTTAAAAAAAAAAATTAAAGAGACCTACTTCGGCGGTTCCTAACAAAGAACCGCCGAAATAGATGATTAAATTAAAAAAAAATAAAAAATAGACACACCTATCTCGACGGTGCGTGCAAGGACCGCCGAATAGGTCTCTTTTTATTTTTTTATTATTAAATATGGCCTATTTCGGCGGTTCATATCTAGGAACCGCCGAAATAGACCCCTCTTTACCAGACTTAATACATCTCTCGCTCCTATTTCGGCGGTTTTATCTACACCGCCGAAATAGGGGCGCCGAAATAGACGTTTTTTGTACTAGTGTTTTGTGTGTGGATGAGTGATATGTACATGTTTGAATGTTTATTATACTTCTTCATGTTATTCGAAGTAAAATCAATCGCATGTTCACTTGACCAATTAGTCATGTGTATCCTGATTGCTCATGGGTTGCACGTTATCATACTCAACAAGTTGTGCTGAGCCCCGTTATGGTCTAACATTTTCAGGTACACAGCAGAAGACGTCCTTGGAGTGCGGATTGGGTAGTTAGTTGTTACTATACCCTTTGTTGATATTTTGGGATTCTACTTTTGATAAACGATTTGGTATAACTTAGATTGCTCACATGTAATTTGAATAAAGTTGTATAATGTGGATTATCTATCTCTCGGTCATCACATGTTATATTTGTATTGTAATCGGAAGCCTTGTTACTCACATGGGTGGTACGGCGGTAACACCTGAGATTAAGTTGGATGTATTTAATGTTGCTGCATTGGACACGTTAGTTATGTTAATCTCGATGCGGCATGATTAAGTAGTAGGGGTGTTACATGTTCATATGGACCCGTCCAAAGTTAGAGCGACCCTAGAGTGGACCATTCCTAAGGACGTATCTAAACTCCACTTGTCATGGTTTAGCAAACTATTATCGTCAATTCGTGGAAGGGCATTCTCAAAAGGTAGCCCTTCTTATCAACTTGCTCAAAAAGGGTGAAAGGTGGGCATGGAGAGGTGCGCGCCAAGAGACATTTGACTTGTGAAGAAAACTATTTCCTCAAACTAGTGCTGAAATTGCCCGAATTCCAATAATCCTTTTGAGGTCCACATTGACGCCTAATAGGAATTGCTGGTGGTCCTTGTGCAAGAAGGTTACCCGTGCGCCTTCGGAGTCGGAAATTACAGGAGCTGAACAATGTTACTCTACTCATGAAAAATAGATGCTTGCGTGATCCATTGCCTTACTATTTGGGAGCCATTACCTTTTGGGAACTAAGTTCATTATTGTCATGGATAAGTGGCTAACCCTTATTCTACCAAACCTAAGAAGTTGTCCCCTAAGCAGGTGAGATGGCAGGAATCCCTAGGTGAATTTGACTTAAGTGGATCCACAAATCGTATCGGCACAATGTTGTGCTTAATGCTCTTAGTCGGCATTGCTTTAGAGTGATAATACTATCTCTTGTGTTGGACAGTGATTTAATGAAAAGAATTTGGGAACCATCAAAATTTGATCCGACTTACAATCAGATTCATGAGAAAGTTTGTGCTAGCAGGACTCACCGCTCACCTTGCTCGACGAATGTTGTTGGACAAGCAACGTCGAGTTGTGGTCTTTGCTGGTAAAATCCGCATCGATTAATGCAAGAGTTTCATGATGCTAAGTGGGCTGGTCATGCCGGGGCTGGTCATGCCGGGGTTAAAGGACTTTAGCTCTAATTCGTCAGAGCTACTATTGAAACAAGATGATCCTAGACATTGATGATATGTGAAGTCTTGTTTTATATACCCGCAGGACAAGGTAGAGAGAAAGAAGATTGTGGGCCTTATGAATCCCTTGCCTATTCCTAATCGTCCCTGGGAGTCAATCTCCCTTGGCTTCATGTTGGGCTTCCCTACTGTTGGTAAGTCCTCAATATTTTGATTGATCCTCTAAGTATGTCGTCTTCATCCCAGCACCTAACAATTGTCTGGCTGAAGTTTGTAGCGACGTTATTTTTATGCTCAGGTGCTCAAGTACTTTGACCTTCTCGGGACATTATTAGTGATCGTAATACTTGGTTCACCGGGAGGTTTTTGGTGACATTGTATGGGTTTATAGGTTCTGAATTGAAGCTCTGAACAGCTGGTCATCCGCAAACGGATGGACAGACAAAGAGACCAAATGAGCTTCTACAGGAATATCTTCGGCACTATGTTAACAACTTCACAAAATAACTGGCTACACTTATTGGATACGACACAATTGTGTTACAATATGCACAAGAGCAATGCTACAAAGTATAGTCCCTTTGAGTTTATGAGATGGCACTCCTGACCCCTGCCAAAGTTGCAAAGCAAGCTGCAACGGGGCAATGCCCAGCCTCCTATGAATATGTCTGTGACCGACATGAATTATTTAGGGTGGAAAAGGATAACCTAGAACTTGCCTCCACCGGAATGAAGAAGAATGTTGTTTCTAGGCGAAAGCCATTGGAGTTCAAAGTTGGAGATCGTTGATGCTTAAGCTCACTCCATAAATCTTGAAGAAGATCAGACGTCCACTACATAAGGGACTTGTCCAATGTTTTGATGGACCCTTTGAAGTTGTTCTACGAATCGGCAATGCTGCCTATTGCCTTGACCTCCCGGAAAGGTTAATGATGCACCCCACCTTTCATGCGAGTTTCATGTAGCGTTACACGGAAGATGAACACAACTTACATGAGGGAAAAAGGCAGGTCCCCTCCTACCATAACAGTGGAATATGAAAAAGGATCCAATAAGTGCTGTCCATCGGTGGGCAGAAGGGAAAGCCAACCAGTGAACAAACTTCTTGATCCATTGAAAGGGTGAGGCCAAGAAAGATGCAACATGGGAGCGAGAGGGTAAACTTATGGCAATTCAAAGATGAGATACAAATATATCCCCGATAAAGACTTAGGTTGGGGGAGGTTTGTTACATCTAGACTTTGTTTGGACGACGATGACAAGCGGCTTGAGGCCATACTGTACTTGTACATATCGATGTAATGTAAACCCTTAGGCCCATGTATCTTAATCAATAAAAGAAGTAACCCTGTTGGTACCTGCGTTGCGATTACTTGGTCTCCTCTCTATTACACGCCCTTTTGCTAACTTACAAGTGTTAAGTCGCAGACGGGCACCATTGGGGATGGAGCTTTAAAAACTAGGGTGTTGAGCTTGTATGTCTAGATGACAAGAGCTTACAGCATAAATCAAGTAGTTACCTTTAAAGAAAATGAAATTTTGAGACCATGCAGTTCGGGAAGCGCTGGGCGATGTAATACCCCCATCCCACATCGGGATATGAGTAGTATTTGAATGGTTTGTAAGGATACATATGGGTTGACTACAACAACATGGCCTTCCACTTTTAAGCCCAAGTGAGGATTGAGGGCCTGAAGTGGCTAGTTTTCAAGCCTGAATGGTTTGGGAGCTACGTTGTTGGACAGTTACCCATATGGGGTGTTACAAATGGTATTAGCTGACTCGGGACCGTGTCGGGATGATCTACCCGACACCTACCGAGGAGGTCCATGGGACTTGGATGTTAGGCTTGCGACGAGGACGTCACGTTCTTTGAGTGGGGGAGTAGTAATAACCCCCATCCCACATCGGGATATGAGTAGTAATGTGAATGGTTTATAAGGATACATATGGGTTGACTACAACAACATGGCCTTCCACTTTTAAGCCCAAGTGAGGATTGAGGGCCTAAAGTGGCTAGTTTTCAAGCCTGAATGGTTTGAGAGCTAGGTTGTTGGACAGTTACCCATATGGGGTGTTACAGGCGAGATCACCCTCGAGTGTGACCCTGGTTAATCTTACTCTTGGATGTATGGGTGACACATCATCAGAGCCTTTGTGGCTCATATAAGTATAGTAGGATTAGGATGAAGATAAGTGTTTCTGCGTTCGCTCGATGATGTCACCTTTGGTCGTCAGCTTGCATTGACAATGTGGGTTAACTCCCTTGTTACCGATACCCGCATTGGGTTGCGTAATTGGGTAGGAGTTGCAAGTGGTGCACGAATTCCCTTTGACCTTGATGCCTTGTGTCAAGGGAATTGGGATGGCCGGATAACTTATATGTTAAAGTGGTACAAAGTTCACTCTCATCCTTGTGGTTGTGAGTGGTGTGCCCGACGTGCTGGTTGTGTGTTGCATCATCGGGCGCTTGGTTAAGTTACCCAAAGGCTTGTCAAGCAATTTGCTTGTCATTGTTAACGTGAATGTTGCTTGCTTGTATGTATGTATTCAGTGTCTTTGTGTTCATGTGTGCTTTGCTTGTCGCTTGAAAGTTGTTAGAGTTTTCCGCTACATGTTTGCCTGAGTTTTTTTTGGAATTCATATGTTAAAGTAACCATGTTCTGCTAACATGGTTATCCAAATTTTATGAGGATGACCCAGCATTCGACAATGCACCTCCTGCTCTGGTTGCACATCATGCTAGGCCCTATATGATGAGGTTGATAGGGGAACACTGATGTCATCCTATCATGGAAACCTGTAAACCTCCGTTATCTACCACTTTGGATGATTTTAATGCTACTACTAGGCAGTACAGTTGGGGTTCTGCCGTGTTAGCATGGTGATGTATTGTCCTCTGTGTATGGTTACCCAGATTACCATGAAGGACTACATCAATGCAGCACTAGTTTACTCACTTGCTGGCCGTTCTCTAGGATTCCTAGATTTTTATATTCGAGCGACCAAGATATTCTTGATGATCACCATTATGTTATCGGTATGTACAATGAATTTAGATTTCAAACTAGATTTGATTGAGTATGATTAGTTATTTTTTAGAATTAATATATTAAGTTATTTATTTTTTAAATATTTATTAGATAACGTAGAATGAATGTTGCTTATTTTTGTAAAATGTGTGTTCTATTTTGGATTCGATGTTTGCCCTCCTACTGACGATGATGTTAGTATCTATACTAATTTTTTTGGTAATGTTTACTTTATTAATCAATTATGGCAGCACTAACTTATGTCATGTTTTTTTAGTGGAGATGGTTGCACTTCACACGGAGCTTCCCCATTACCAAAAAACCTGAAGCTTATGTGTTGGTGGTCCCACTTATCCATTTTAATATTATGAAGGGACACCAACCAAATCGTGTACTTCAGGAGTTGGGGAGAGATCAGACGATACATACCGTCCCCTTGATTGTGATAGGCTGCACAATCAAGGTCGTTCTGGTCATGTAAGCACAAGTCAGGCCTCGGTTCCGAGGCCGTACAGACTACAATCCATGTACATACATGAGGTGGTACTACTCCCAACATAGTCTTCATTTGTTTACATAAGTGTCTCAAAGAAAGCAGTGATAGTATAATAAGCTAAATATCTTTCTTATGTGTCATACACTACTAGAAAAACATAAAACGGTAATGAAAATACTGACTACCATTAGCGGTCGGTAAATACCTACGAATTAGCGACCACCTACCGACCAAAATTAAACCATCATCCTTGGGAAAGAGTTAACAGCCATTTACCAATACCAACCTTTTACTGACGACCAATTTCATCGGTAACCGTCGTTGGTAAATTGGTAGGAGAATTGACACCTGAAAACGCGAAAGACATCGATGAATTACCAACCAAAACAACAGTTGGTAATGTACATTGAGTTACCGACGACAGCTAGTGGTCGGTATTTCCCTTAACAAAAGTTTTGTTTAATGGTCTCATATATCGCCGAAATGTGTGTCGGTATTTCCTTAACAAAACACGGTGTTTAATGGTCTCAAATTACCGATGACAGGTGTGGTCGGTAATTTCTAAAGTCTCACCTATTAGTTTATAAAACACGGTGTTTTATGGTCTTAGATTATCGACAACAAGTGCGGTCGGTAATGTTTATACAATCTGAGTTTTAAGTTAATAAAAACACAGTGTTTTATGTAAGGTGGTGTTAAACCTAGTTTATTTACTTTGAACCCTATCGATTTGGTAAGTCATTCTAAGATTTGTTTTTCTACTCGTCATCATGTCGCCTTCTAGAGTTCGAATATGAATGTGATTTTATGGTTTCGCATTATGGGGTTCTATCTTTCCGGTAGTCTTGGTGTCGGCCCTTTGTCGAGCGATCCTGATTGCTTGTTCGAAGGTGACCTACAATCTGTTGTACGCATTGGGTCGACTTAAACCCTAAAAGTTTATTTTGCACTCTCAACATGACTTTTTGGATTATCTTGGCACTACCTGTGTGGGAATGATGATCATCATGATTTAAACTTGCCCCCTTAGTGATTCCAGTGTTCTAACTACCACATGAAATTGTGTTGTAGCGGTACCCGTTTCTTTAAGAATTGGCTAGTTGAAGCGATGTTGGAGTATTGTCTAGTGTTTTTCTTAATAGGTTTGAAGAAACCACTAGCGTACCCTAGGTTGCTCCTACCCATTTGGAAAAAAACTTTAATTGTTCCACGTTAATATGTGATCTGCTGGTATTACCTTTAACAACTATGATGATGGGGGACAATCCTAATCTGAGATCAAAGTGTTCACTGATAATTGATGTTCTTTTGAATGATTTGATAAATGGTGAGCGTAAGCTATGACCCTTCTTGCTTTCATCTCTTATCAATTTAGTTGTGTTTGATGTGTTCACGTATTGCTGATATTATTGAGTTGTTTCAGTATTATGTCTTCCTCAAACAACCAGAACAGTGAGGAGGAACATAATAGACATCTTCTAAGGCCTGATATTTACAGAGGGGAGGTCAACTCAAATGATCCCAACGCTGATATGACAATCCAACGGCAACTACGTCAACTTAGAACAACCTGATGGAGTTGAAGATTTTTCTTCAAAGAGATAGAGTGGACCTGAAGACTAAAATTAATAAGCCTATTACTCTCTGTTATGTAATAGTTGGTGCAATTGTGTTATTGTTTTTGAAGTTGGTGTAGTTTAGATGGTTTGTTAGGTTAGTATATAATCTCAGATGCAAGTGACTTGATGTTTTATGTAACATGTACCCTGCACTTTGTATTATCTTAAATCAAATAGAGCACCAAACTCTGCACATTTCTTCTACATGCAATTCAAAGCAATTGCTAAATTTCCTTACATTTTCTTATCCGTGCAATTCTGATAGCTACCAAAACCACCAGTAGACTGCAAAAGATTTGTATTATCTGTATTGCTCCTCCATACTGCTGCGTGAATAGAAAAAAAGGACATGTGCATACTCCTGCGTCAATATATAACATACTACTGAATGACCGAATTCTGAACTTTTGTCTTACTTAACACAATCTATCATTACAATATATAACAAACTGCTCCAAGATATAACAGGCTGGTGCAATATAACAGACGCTGCAGCAAGAATTGTAATGGTTTACTAACATGTAGACTATTGCATAATCTGTTTAAATCTGTCATTGCATAATCAGTATAAACTATCACCATTCCATCAGCAACAGTATAAAACTGTCATTACATAATCTGTGGCAATAACCAATCTGTCTAAAACTGTCACCATTCACCAAAAAACACAATCTGTCACCATTACATACTGTGCCATTAACCAAATTGTCTAAACCGTCACCATTACATTATTTGTCTAAAACTCCCACCATTACTCAATCTGTCTAAAACAAAAGATGTAAATTTAACCAACTTAAAAAATCTGTCTAAAACAAAAGATAAGATTTAACAACAACTATCACTGAGGTCGAAACAAAAGGTTGCTAAAACAAAAGATGCAGATGGTCTTCTTGCACACGTTTTTCATTCATATAGCCGCTTGTTTTACATACCTGAAACAAAAACAAGAGAATATTTTTCAGAAGTAATAATGACACAATTAACTAGTCCTTTTCGAAGGAGTGGATATAAGAAATAACAATAATGTGAAACCATAAAATCACATTCATATTCGAACTCCAGAAGGCGACATAATGACGAGTAGAAATACAAATCTTAGAATGACTTACCAAATCGATAGAGTTCAAAGTAAATAAAATAGGTTTACCGTCGCGAAGCGAAGTATGTTAAGATTCGCAACGGTCGAAGAGTGCAAAGAGCCAGTACAACAACAAGGTATCAAAGAATCAATACTCAAAGTAGCGACAGGACCAGCACCAGCAGAGAAGTACGAGAATAGAAGATGAAATTAGGGATTGCGAAGTGGGTTCAGTCAATTGGAAGGTAATGGATGAGTTGTGATAAGTTGCAATGTCAGAAAAAAAAGAAACCAATTAAATCAGGCCACGTGGATGCCACAATAGACATAAGTAACGAAATGAGTAAAAGTTGACGGGTGTCCAACGGAAAAAAACTTGATGGGTGGGCATTTTAAATATGTAAACCATATGGTGTTTATGAAATTATGCCAAACCCCATGGGTGGGGATGTAATTTTCCCAATAAGGGAAGTCACAAAATACCTCCACATTTTTGCAAAAGTTCATGATATGCCACTATATCATTGACCAGAAGGAAAAAAGACAAAAATACCCCTACTAGTTAACAAAATACTTTTAGAGTTCGCAATATGCCCCTAAGTGTTAAATTTTTACTAAATCTCACAAAAAAATTCAAAATACTATAAAAATAGATAACTATAAAAATATTTCAAATTTATATAAAATTGTAAAAAAAATTTAAATAATAAAAATAAAAAACTTATTAAAATATCATCAAATATTGAAAAAAGTAAATATTTCTAATTTTTTTAAAAATTATCTAGTACCATAAAAAAATGTTTTAAACACATAATTTGTACCAATTTTCTACAATTTAAGTACCATAATTTCTACAAATTAAATACCATAAGTTTTACCTTACATTTTTTAGATTTTTTTTTAAAAATTAATTTATTTATTCAAAAGCAATTATATTTTATTTTTAACTAATATTTGGAAATTATTTTTAAATTTATATTCTATTTTGTGGATAATTTTATGACATAATTATTTTAAAAAATTTATATTCTATTTTGTAGATAACTTTATGACATAATATTTTGTATTATATCATAAAGTTATATGCAAAATAGAATATAAAATTAAAAACATAACATTCTAATTATTAGTTAGAAATATAAAATAATTGATTTTGAATAAATGATTTTAATTGGTAGGAAAATAATTTAAAAAGTGTAAGGTAAAATTTATGGTATTTAACTGGTATAAATTGGTAGAATTATTTATATAAATTATGTGTTTAAATTTCGTGGCTCTTTTCTCAGAAATATTGATTTTCTTCAATATTGATGATATTTTAATATATTTGATTTTATTAGTCAAACATTTTACAATTTTTTATGTTATTTTAAATATTTTTATTTTATTATTCAATTTTTACAATTTTTAATGATATTTAAATATTTTTATAGTTATCTATATTTATACTATTTTGATTTTTTTGTGAATTTAGTGAATTTTTTAACACTTAGGGACATATTGTGAACTTTTAAAGTATTTTATTAATTTGTAGAGGTTATTTTATCTTTTTTCCTTTGTCAATGACATAATAATATTTCAATGGATGATTAAAATAAAAATATATTGACATTTTGTGATTTTTTGGGACATTTCATGAATTAACAAAATATAGTGACATTTTATGAAATTTTCCATTTTGTATTTTTCTATCTTCGTTCCTTTACTCTCTCCTTCCCCGATAATGCGAAAACCAAGTAGAACCAAATCTCCCTCCTGCCTATGCTGCGATTCATAGCTTCACTTTTGATTTTTTGCTCACACTGGTGGCGATCTCCCTCATTCGTGCTGCCGTGGTCCCTGGTGGCGCTCCCAACAAACTTTCGAAGCGTTGTGATCTAGATTGGTGCTATTTGCCGCCTGGTGCTATCTGCCGTCGCCTCACCAAACACAGGTAATTCAAACTTTAACTCCCAAATTCTAATGTTTAGGGTATGATCTCCATTTTGGCATGTTGTTTTTTGGTTTCTGGTTTCTAATTCTGTTTCCGATGTGATTCAGTATAATGTGTGTGTGTTTGGCTGTTGGTGATAGCTCTTCCTTCTTTAAATTGCTTTGCTGGAAACGGATAGGGAAACCGAATGTGTGTGTTTGACTCTGAATCAGTATAACCGAGAACTAGTAGAGGTTGAATTGGTAGTTTGTTTAAGCTTGGAATCAGTATAACAGAGAATTTACTTTTGCTATATGGCAATTGAACCTCTACTAATTTTTCTATTTCCTACTAGCATCAGTCTTGATAAATGGGGTTTTGAGGGATGAGAATTGAGAATTTTGGTGAGCTGTTTAGGGTTCTAATGTATGGATTTAACTGAAGCATAATGTAGAAAAAAGAAAAGAAAAGGGTGAGACACTATATACTGTATGGAGAGCTGTTTTAGGGTTCGGTTGTGGATCTAGGCTTGCTTAAAATTTTTGCTGTCTTACCTTAACTTCTGACTTTTTTTAGAAGGCATTTTTCTAGTGCACTGTAGCTTTCTTTGTCTTGTGAATCATATTAGTGGGGTCATATTAGTGGTAAGTATAATCTTTAGGCGACATATGTTTATGCTCATATTACTCTGTGGATGAGCGGAAGTCATTATGGGCTGATTTCGGTAGAATTGCTTAGGGGGAGCATTCGGTTCCGGTTATTCCGGTTATAACCGAGAACCGAAATTATTTCGGTTAAAATTTTAACCGTTTTAAAAAATTTCGGTTTTTTCGGTTATTCGGGTAGAACCGAAATATTATTCGGTTCGGTTTTCGGTTCCAAAATTGGATAATTCGGTTTACCCGAATAACCGAAATTTTTTGTATAGGTCATACGCTGCATTATGTCTTGTGTATCAAAATACAATACAACCCTAATTAGTAATAAGACAAATTTTGTACGCTGCCGCGCTGCGTGACTGCGTCTTGCCGTCTTCAACCTTGGCTCCGTCCTCCTTCATCTCGTTCGCGTGATCTGGCTGGGCGCCACACCTCTGCTCATCTCTCACACACACACAGCAGACCAGCTTCAGGTAATTTTCATTCTTCATTCTCTTCAATCTTCATTCTTCATTCTCGAACTGTCAGTTTATTATTCTCCGTCGTTCATCTCGTTCGCGTCTGGCTAGGCGCCGCACTTCTGCAGTTCTGCATCTCTCTTCAAACACGTCTATAAGTTTCCCATACATCAAATTCGTTTTCCCACAAATAACACTCAACTATAAAAAGAGAGTCGTTGTCACCACGGAGGTTCAAAAAAATATGTAGCGGAGGCAGCCACCGGCATCTCCGAGAATTGGATCCGAGTTTGCAAAAAATTGTCACCAGCAGATCAAATCTGAGCAAGATGTCGTGCCCAACGAATCCTTATTAATTACAGCCAGCTTGATGAAATCTGATCTATAGATCTAGGGCTTGACTTGCAGGCTGATCGCCAGCAAAGCAAAACTGGAATTGCTTGATTTTTTTTCGTCTGTTGCACCATGTGAAGCATTGTCTCTCGTTTTTTTCTGTCTTGGATTAGACCTCCTTTCTTCATCTCACCAGATTCTGTTTCTGTTCATAATTCATATGATGCTCCTGCGTTCATATTTTTCCAGCTGGTTGACGATTTTTCAATTTAATTTCAAGCCCCCTCTGCAGAGTTTAATCACTGGAACTTCTCATCTTGCACACCAGATTGACAAAAAGGGTTGGAACCGGTAATACTAACTAATACACTGGAACTATTCCTATCTGATTTTATTCAACCTTATTTGTTCAGTTTTTTGTTTACTTCAGTTGCACCGTGTGAACTGAAACAAAAGCAACACCTATAATAATATCATTTGGATGTGATGAATAATGTCGAGTTGTTGCTCTCGATGTATGTCATTCTTGCTTTGCACCTCTCCTAATTCTCTTCTTTGTGTGCCTGTGCCTCTGCACTGCAGAATTTAATCACTGGAACTGAAACTGCTCAAGTCTTACACCAGATTGAAGAGTGGGCTGCTGAATTCTGGAATCGGTAATCTACTGAAACTTATCTTTTCTTAGATGTAAGTATATATAGATCTATGGAAGCTAACAACAGCAATGTTGCCGCCACCACTCCCACTGCTAGTGATGAATCTGAAAGACAGAGAGGCTACTGCTGGCTGTATAACTAACTTAGTTTCGGATGTCAAATTGGAGTAGTAGATGTGCACGTACTAGTAATTTTACTATGATGTAAGTAGTAGTTTAATTAGTGCTAGCTCTTAAGATGGAAATGTTATAATATTATTCTAGTCGTGACCTTAATGCTGAATATTTGTCAAGAGAATTGTCTAGTTGCTGTTGGATGTCTAGATAACAGCTTATTTCGTTTTTGCTTATGTTTCCTTTTTTTTCGCAAGATTTGGATCTTGTAATGACATAAGCTGTATCTAGATTTGAATCTTGTCATAGCATTAGCAAGTGGAATGTCATTCAGTTTTGCACAAAATTTCAGATTTTTTTTTCTGTAATTCAGTTTTATATTTTGTAATTTGGTTTATTTCCAGTAATTCGTTTTTTTTTTCCAGTAATTCGGTTCCTCTGTTACAGTTTGGTTCTCAGTTATAATTCGGTTCTCGGTTATAATTCGGTGAGAACCGAAAACCGAATTAAAATTTTCGGTTTTCGGTTCCAGCTTTAAAAAAATTCGGTTATTCAGTTAATTCGGTTCTCGGTTATTCGGTTCTTAAACTGAAATTCGGTTATTCGGGTAGAACTGAACAAAAACCGAAAACCGAACTTTTTTCCTTATTCGGTTTTCGGGTAGAACCGAATAACCGAATGCTCACCCCTAGAATTGCTAGTAATCTTACTCCTCCTTGAGTAGTCTTCTGAGATTATAACTGTTTATAGAACTACAATGAAAAGAGAAAAGAAATATAAAGCTATGTTTGGTTTAGCGTAGTGCTTTCCTGCGTGACTTGCAGCATGGAGTTAGATTCATAAAAATCACATGGAAATATAGACAATCTGAAGGATAATTTAGCTATGTTTGGTTTAGCGCGTTGACAATGGAAAAAGTGAATAAATGCGTTCGATGCTTGTGGACAGAAAAAAAAGGGATATAACTTGTAGGTACTTGATAGTGATTACTCTTTTAAACTAAAAGATGATTACTAAATGTCATAACAAAACATACTAGTTCTTTTGTTAATATGTCATTGATCCTCATCAATTCTATGTTGTGAGATTCATGTTTTAATTCATTCAAAGCTCAATTCTTTGGATGCAATTGCAGCGAACATTCCAAAATGAATCACGACAGATGCAAGCAAAATGATCTAGGCTGAAAATGAGCAACCTCAGCACTAACAGTGGAGCACATATACGTGTGGCTGCGATGCACATATGTGATGAATCTCGGTAATTATATCCAAATTGGTTGACTATCTCAGGTGCCAGATTCAAAATCAGTTAAGAAACATAAATTTAGCTGAGCTTACCTCCACTAGGAGCGAAGAAAGATGAAGGACAAAGACGATGACCTCGTTGGGGAAACGCGTCTGGTAACTGCCTTTCTTGCCGTGTCTGGCTCCAAGATGGGATCCAGTGTTAGAACCCCCGAGTTTCAACCTGTATTAGATTATTATTTATAATCTATCCGCCGTTTCTTTCTTTCTCCGCATGTCAAACTCCCTACCTCTCAGCCTCTAATTCTGCGCTTCTATTTCCATTTCTCCATTCCACGTCAACTCGTGAATGACAAGATATGAGAGATCTGGAGAAATGGGAACAAAAGCACAGAATTAGAGGCTGAGAGGTAGGGAGTTTGATGCGCGAGAGAAGCAGAAACATAGATAGATACTAATTCTAAACAGGTAGAAACTCTGGGATTGCCAACACTGGATCCCATCTTGGAGCCAGATACGGCAAGAAACGCAGTTGCAGATGCGTTCTCAAACGAGGTCATTGTCTTTGTCCTTCCTCTTTTTTTGCCCCTAGTGGGATATAAGCTCAGCTGAATTTATGTTTCTTACTGATTGGTAGATCACCTGAGATAGTCAACCAATTTGGATATAATCTACGAGATTCATCACATATGTGCATCGCAACCATGCGTATATGTGCTGCACTGTTAGTGCGGAGGTTGCTCGTTTTCAGCCTATAGATCATTTTTGCTTGCATCTTTCGTCATTCATTTGGATTTGTTCGCTGCAATGCATCCAAATGTTTCTTTGAATGGATTAAAACATGAATCTCAAAACATAGAATTTGATGAAGATCAATGACATATTAACCAAAGAACTAGTATGTTTTGTGATGACATTTAGTAATCACCTTTTAGTTTAAAAGAGTAATCACTGTCAAGTACCTACAAGTTATATCCCTTTCTTTCTGTGATGACATTTAGTAATCACCTTTAGTTTATAAGAGTAATCACTGTCTAGTACCTACAAGTTATATCCCTTTTCTTTCTGTCCACAAGCATCGAACACATTTTATTCACTTTTCCATTGTCATTACGCTAAACCAAACATAGCTTATTATCCTCGGATTGTCTATACTTCTATGTGATTTTTGTGGATCTAACTCCATGCTGCAAATCACGCAGAAAGGACTGAGTTTTGCTCCTTGGTTCCAGCAAAGACGAGCTCAACAGCTCTTCCAAAATCTGGGGCTATTTCCAGGGGTTAGAATTTTGCCTCCAGCTGGGAAAAGGTTCTCCCTTGCTCTCTCTTTCCCTCTCTGAATCTATCTGCTATACATTTCTCTTCTCTCAATTCAACAGCTCATTTTCTTAATTTGCATCTTATGCTCAGTTCAGGTGTTATGTAAATTTTGTTGTTGATGGCACGTGTCTTGTTGTTATTGATATCAAAAGGATCATAAATATTTGCGTCACAAAGGTGTAATAGGAGAAGCAGAAAATGAGAAATCCAAACTGATTCCTCTTATCATAAGTCTTGCATTGTCACTTTGGATGGATTCATAGGATGGGTGTAAGTGAGCTGACGACCAACCAAGTAGGAATATTGAGAAGGTTGATGGGGGCAGCAGTGGAGAAACTTGTGATAATTGATTGATTTCCCTACTCATATGCAAAAAGTCCTGATCAGACATTGGTCTAAGACACTCCAAACGGCTTGTTCCGTTTTTTTAATATAGAAAAATAAAATTATCAAACTCTCCCACTCCTCCTAACTAGAGTAAGTGTGGAGATTGTACAACTCACAAGGATGTTTTTTGGGCAAATATATGGCTTAAATGTCCTGATCTTGCTGCTATCTTAGAGGACACAATTTAACATTTTGTTTTCTGTGACAACAAAAAACAAGTAGCTATAATGTGCTCACTTAATTTCCATATATGCCTTTGTCGGGAAAATGCACATGGTAGGAACTTAAATCATCTTCGGTTATTGTAGAATGCTCCTTTGTCAGAGCAACAACAAGCAGCAATTGTTGCATTATCTCATGCCGTTGCAGAGCGTCCATTTCCACCCAGCATGGTGAGTTCTTTTTCAGCATTCCATATGACTGTTCAGATGGCTGATTATATTGGTCCAGTTTTGTTGAATCATGCAAATATCTTCAGGTCCAGAGTCGGACTATGGGAAAGGAAAGCAGCCCATCAGTTAATACCAAAGATACTGCTTTGGATGATTCTGCAACTGGAGAACAGCATTAGTCAATACAAATCAGGTGAGAGATTCGATACTCTGTTGAAAATATTGAAAGGACATGATTTCTATGTGCTATTCTAGCAAAAGCATTTCCGAAGGTAATACACTGATCCTCTAAGAATAACATCGGGAAACTTTGTCTTTCTAAAAGCGTTGCTTTAATCTTACTTTTTCAACAGTGAAAATTCCTATTATGGTGACTGTATACGATTCCAGTTCTTTTGGAACTGTATATATTGTTTTTCTACATTGAGACTCATACCGGAAATCATAATATACTTGGAACTTTAGTGACGAAACTGAGCTCTATTTTTTTCCTTCTTTTATTTTGCAGTTCTATAAGTGGTTCACTGATCTCGAGGTCTGCTATGAAATCAGAGGTCGTATATAACTTTGGTTTCTCCACGTACTGTGATTTGTACACAATTGGTCACATAACTACTTGTGTGTACACTAATTTTGTGGCTATTTAGACGGAGGAAAAATATCCCCACTATGTTGATACTCTTACACAGCGCATACAAACATGTGATGGTATACTGAGCAAGTAATGTTCTGTTTTTTAATCTGTTTGACTACATTTATAAGGCGTTTCTTTCCTTGCTTTGCATCTTTTAATCAGAATACTTTTTATGCAGGGGATGGAACCTTGATTTGTTCAATGAATTAAAGATTGCAGCACCAAACAGTAGCATCTAAAACCAAAACCCTTCATGATGCATGTGATCGATTGGTAAGACCCTGATGCAGTGTGCAAATGTGGGAATGATAAAGGTTCAGAGCTCAAGTTTGTAAAACCCCAATATTTGAGAGAAAATAGCTAGAATCTCTTACTGAATAATAATACAGGGCAGAAACTAGTAAACCCTCATTAGTTTCATTTTCAACAAGGAATATCTAACTAGATTCTTATCTTACTAGATCACCTTATCTGAAAAATCTGAGAAAAGAGGCAATAAGAAGTAATTTGCAAACTCCTAAACATATTTCTTCCATGGGATGACCATATTATGGTAAACGGTTCAGACATGATATTATCCAAGCCCTGTCGTTGGTTGTAGGTATTGAAATTTAGTAACTAATTGTACTGGTCAAGTTAACCCATATCTAATGTCATCGTTAATGGACTTGGAGAACTAATGAAAGTGCTTTGCTTAGAAAAGGAACAAGAAAGAATATCATGGGTGGTCAGTGAGTATAGTGTTAGCACGATAATAATTCTAATGAGGGAGTTACTATTTTATTAAAAGGAAAGAATATAAGAAGATTGAATAAAACATTGACCGTAGGCGTGTTAAAAGGGGAGTTGATGCTAGCACATTAATGTCTAAAGGATAGTAGACTGGAAGAGTTATGTAAAATAAGGGAAGTTTGACTCGGAGAGAAAGGAGGGGAGTAATTAAAGGAAAGTAGAGAGCGTTTAGCAGTATCCTTTAACATTTGAATAGTTTTCCAGTTAGTTTGAATAATACCTTTTATGTTTGAACACTCATATTAGACTATGGGAGGGGAGATGGGCAATAGCGCCTATAAAGTAAAGTAGATAGGATGGGTAAGGGCATGGAATGACTTGAGGGTGATGTTGTGTAGTGTTGGAAATGTCTTGATGGTAATGAAAGTAGTACATTGTTCCGGGTTGAATTCTCCCTCTCTAGTTTATCTTACCTAGAGTTTTTAATAAATGCTTTCTCTTGATTCTATTGCTCCTTCCATGCTTCCTTCTCTGATTTTTACTCTCTAACATATAGGGTAGTGGCCTTAAGTAAAGATTTGCAAACGATGTTAGTGGCAGCACCAGTAACCCCATTCAACCAAACACATGCTTTGGCCAATAGTGATAGAAAATGAAATGATAGAGGGAGAATGTAATATTTCAGTTTAGTCTGTGCTGTTAATCGGGGTTCTAATGGTTATTTTGGCTTTGCAGGTAATGGAGATGCAGAGACTAGTTGAGTATGCTGATGCAATTCGCAGAATAACTGAACTACTTTGATGAATTGGAGAATGTGAGTCTTTCAACATCTCGACATGCTTTATTTTTGGTTTGGTTAAAGTCACGCCTTCAGCTGTATACTGAGATGAAGTATACCTCACATTGCTTGATTGAAACTGAGCAAGAAATCATCTGTCATCAGTTTGCTTCATTGGTTTAAGTGGTATTTTTACATAGAAAGAAGTTTGAATCCATAGCCCAGTCTCTTATTGTGGGAAGTGTTGTGTGTGGTCTATTTGAGCATGCACTATTTGCACTGGAAGTAATTACTTTATTTCTTGAAATTATTAAGTCTCTAGTGACTGTCCAGCTCTATTAATTTTGATCTGTTCAGCAGATTATAGTTCCTTGTCAGGCTCTCTAGAAGTCTCTCCTCTCTTGACATTCGCTCTATAAATATAGGGTTTGTACCTCTCCTCATGACAAGTCTACATTATCAAATATTACTTCTGTTAACTTCAACTTCCTAGGAAAATATTGCATGCTAAGAGACTAAACAACACCTCCCTCAAGCTGGACTGTAGATATTTTGCATTCCAAGCTTGGAGATGAGGTTGTGATATCTAGGACTATGGCGAGGTTTGGTGAAGAATCAGCAACATGATATTTTGAAGTGATATAACTTAGTTTAATTAATCCTCCTTCAATATTTTCCTTGATAAAATAGCGATCATTTCGATGGTGTTGATTTGATCATGCTGGACCGGTATGGTTGCTATGTTGATAGCTGATTGTTATCACATCGTAGCATCATTGTGCCTTCCCACTTGATCTTCAAGTCAGATTAAAATGATATGCTTCTAGAGAAGCTCACAAATGCGATGGGCAAGGGCTCTGATTCTGCAGATGAGGGGGCTATCACATTTCTGCTTCTTTCTCCTCCAAGTAGCCATAGTAACATCCTAAGAAAACACAATAGCTCGTATATAATCGCCTATCAAGAAGTGAGCCTCCATAATCTGCATCACTGAATGCTTGGTTGGAGGTAGCCATTCCTCTTTCAATTCAAATACCTTTCCCGGTGCCCCTTTTAAATAGTTAAAGGTTACTGAAGTATTTTTCTGTATCTAATTCATCTTCAAGAGACATAAACCCTATATCATAAAGAACTATCAATGTTATGGGAGACTTCTAGAGAGTGATTGTGTGGTATACACCATCTGAACAGAGACAAATTTATATCTGCTGAACAGACCCAATAAAATATAAGCTCAATGGGCACCTAGCAACTATTAATTACAGAGAGAATAGTAAACTATTTCCTGATTAATTATGTGTGTTTGATACATGCGCATTTACACTCCTCAACCTGGACTGTAGATGTTCTGCACTTCTAGCTTGGTAATGAGGTCATGAAATCTTGGATTGTGAAGAGGCTCAGATGAAGACATCTGTTGTTTGGTCTTCTGAAGCAATTCAGTCAAGCTTGATCACCCCTCTTATCTTCTCTTTGATGAAGTGTTGATCAATTAGCTGACTTGTTATCACATCTTAGCTGCATAGGACCTTCCCACTTAGTTTGCAACTTAGATGGACGATCCGAACCCATAACAGCTCACAAAGTTCCAATGCAAGAGTTTTGAATTCAGTTTTTGCAGATGATCGAGCTACTACATTCTGTCTTACTCTCAAGTGATTAGATTTCCTCCTGGAAGATATAGTAGCCTGTAATTAGATTGTCTATCAACAAGAGAATCATCGTAACCAGCTTCGGTGAAGGCTTGGAAAGTTATTTCTTCCTTTCTCAAAAAGAATTGCTCTTCCCGGTCCCCTTTTAAAAATGAAATACTTCGTATGCTGCCTCAAGATAGTTTTCTTGGATCATTCATGAATTGGCTAAGGACACTCATTGCTTGGCCATGTGTGAACGAGTACGAGAAGGGTAATTACGCTTACATAATCGCTTGATACGTAGAGACATCAACTTTTGGCTCACTCAAAGCTTTTCCCAATCTATGATTTGGATCCATTGGTGACAGTACCGGTCGACTTCCACTTTTCCCTATTTGAGTTAGAAGATCGGTAATATAAATTTTGTTGAATAGTGAAGATTCCATGAGATGAGAGGAGAAACTTCAATGCCTTAGAAGTATTTTAGGGAGCCAAGTGACTTGATCTCAAAGTGAGTTTGTAGTTGTTTCTCTAATCGATGACGTGCTTATTGATCTTTGGCGGTGACAATAATGTCACTCAACATATACCAGTAAGATAGTGACTCCCCCTAGGCAAGAATGCTTGACAAATAATGATAGAACTTAGGAAGCTTAAGGTAAACTCCCTACCGATAAATCCACCAATTGATAGAACTTAGGAAGCTTAAGGTAAACTCCCTGCCGGTAAATCCTCATAGAGAGCCAAGTAAACATTCAACTTCTCGATGCCCCCTTCTTACAATCCCCCAATCTACTTATAACCCCACACTTACCATGATACCGGTTATTCCAGTAACAACTTTCCTAAAACTAACGATACACAACTAACGGCAAAACCCCTAGAACTTCCTAAAAATTTTCTTCCTAAATTAACGATAAAACTACACAACAATTATTGGCAAAAACCTCTAGAACTTTTTACACAATTTCTTAATTTATGATAATAACTACACAGCAATTATTGGCAAAAAACCCTAGAACTTCCTAAACAATTTCATTCTAAATTAACGATAATAACTACAACAATTAATGGAAAAAACTCCTAGAACTTTCTAAACAATTTCCCTGCCAATTGCTTCCTTTTCCTAGTGTAAATCTTGCCGTAGAACTTGTCTGGCACAGCTATAACATCATTCCCCCGCTGCACATCCACCATGTCCTCAAGGTGGAACAAAGGATATTGTTGTCGGATCGCGACCACCTCTTCCCAGTGACGGGCTGTCTTGCCATTGAATCAGAGCCTTCCAAGGATGTCCGACCCTTTTTTCTGACCGGTTTTCCCTACGACTTCACTTTGACCTAGTAATGAGAAGATTTGGGTAGCGAACCCTTCATTTTCTTTTTTCTGAATTGTAACGCGAGCCTACCAGAGGAGTGTGAACAATGCAGAATTCGCCAACAAGAATGTGAATAGGAAGTGGCAGGTGAACGAAAAGAAGAATCAAATTGAAGGGATTGTAGAAGAAGAAATTGTTGACTTTGAGAAAACGGTATTTGAACAAGGGTCAGAGGTTACCTTAATCTTCACAACCCATTTCACAGGCTCGGGGATCATTCTCCTCTTCCTGTTTTTATTCTTCATCCTTTTCCTCCTCTCTTCTTTCTACGATGGATCTCTCTTTGCCTCCGCCTTCTTTCCGTTTCCCACTTTTTCATACGTTGATTGGAGACGGAGACTTCCATTCTCTGTTGCTTCCCTACCATCCTCCTCGCTTTATGTTCTTTGTTTCTTCTTCTGGCCTTTTTTTCCATCCTGGCAATAGAGGACGTCAGACCAGCATAAGTTGAATCCTCTGCCTCCTCTTCTTTGTGGTCAGTTACCCATACCAGATCCTCAGTAGTCTTCGCAAACTCCAGACTGTAAACATCAGTCAAATCTTGCTTTATCCCACACACCAAATCTGTAGAGTCTTTCCTTCTAAAGGTCTTGAACTTTTCTATTAGCAAACCTTGTAAAAACGACCAAGAAGTCTGCCCGAAGAAGTTCCAAACCCATTTTAAGAACCGAAACACTGCTCCCACCATAAACTCCGCAGCCTCTTGAAATTTATCAGCTTCGTCTTTCCCATAGTAGCTAAAGTATGAGTCAGTCGCAAGCAGCCAACCTTCTGGATCTACTCCATAGAAGTTTGAAGGTCAGGAATGTCATCCAGTTTTTTATTTCATGTTGATGCGGCGGCTGTTTCCTTTCCAACGCTTCCATGGAAATTTCCTTTCCACTTGGTGAATCACCGACAACTGAAGAATGGTTTGGATGTTCTTCTCAACAGTCACCACCATCACAGAAAGGTCTCCACCTCTTCTATCTCCCTCACACGAGCGTTCATGGTTAGCAAGCCGTCCTGCGGGTCCTCTCCTTGTTGAGCACCCGAACTCCTTGTCACCACCATCTGGATTGTTAGAATTGAGCTCTAATACCAATTGATAGAACCTAGGAAGCTTAACAAAAACTCCCTACCGATAAATCCACCAATTGATATCTTAGGAAGCTTAAGATAAACTCCCTGCCGATAATCCTCACAGAGGCCAAGAAAACATTCAACTTCTTAATGCCCCCTTCTTGCAATCCCCTAGCCTACTTATAACCCCACACTCACCATAATACTGGTTTTTCCCTAACAACAACTTTCCTAAAACTAACAATAATAACTACACAACAACTATTGGCAAAAACCCCTAGAACTTCCTAAACAATTTCGTCCTAAATTAATGAAAATAACTACACAACAATTAATGGCAAAAACCCCTAGAGCCTCCAAAACAATTTCTTCCAAAATACGATAATAACTACACAACAATTAATGGCAAAATCCTCTATAACCTCCTAAACAATTCCCCGCCAATTACTTCCTTTTCCTACTGTAAATCTTGCCGTAGAACTTGTCTGGCATAGTTGTAACAAATAAAGTATGATCACCCTGACTTTGCTTATAGCTAGCAACACATACAACATTGGCAAATCTTTCAAAGCATGCTTGTGCAGACTTGAAGCCATAGAGAGCCTTCTTGAGAGAACATACTTTCATGGAAACATTAGCAGAACTGAAACCTGGAGGAACTCGCATATATATATTTCTTCATGGAGGTCACCATGAAGAAAGGCCTTTTTGACATCATACTGAGATAACATCCAAACAAAATGAGTGACCAAATACAGGAAGATAATAACTATTCAGCTTTGCGATTGGGGCAAAGGTCTCTTGATAGTCAATCCCATAGGACTGTGTGTATCCCTTTGCTACCACTAGTGCCTTATAATGTTCAAGTGACCCGTTAGCATTGTACTCGAGTGTCAAGATCCACCTACAATCAACAAACATTTATTCCTACGGGTTTGTTAATAATATACAACCCTGTCAGTGTCTCTACTGATATAGGCATAATATTTATTGGTAGTCACATCTTTTAGATTTAGGGTGTATAGTTTTCCTAATGTTGGAGATTTGCAAATTGGGAAAGCCTATTGATGATTTTCCAAGTTAGATAGGGAATGCTTTTTATATGTTTGAGTAGAATCAAGTCGATTGCTTCTTGGATAGACAGTGGCATGCATTTCTACATATGAATTGTTGTCTTACACATTAGCTTTTTTCTTTCGCTGTATTGCTGTTTTGGCATCCAGTTGGAATTTCGTGACTAATAATAGCTATAGTGCTCTATATGATTGGAATAGTACTCTCTTGGACGTGATAATGGGAATGCATGAAATGACAAGGATGATTTTTTTTTTTTTTATGCACGCTTTATGGGCTTTTACTGAATGAAATCTGTTTTAACATTCAATTCTAGGTTTCTTGTATTTAGCTAGCATGTACTCTAAGTTGCAAGTATACACTTGGAGGTGTGTCATACATGCGGGAAGTTCTTTATGTAAGAGTAATGCATCTAGTTTCTGAGAATAAGATGTAGAATCAAATGCTAGTTCCAATATTAATATGTATAATTTACATAGATGATGAATTGCAAAGTGAGTATGCATGTTTGATAGCATTTTGTCTTTTACTAGTAGAGGTATCAATATGAGTGTTCTATGCTAATTAGTAACCTCGGTGGCATGCAAAGATCATGCCTTAATAAATATTTTAGTTTCATTCTGCATCTGAGAAATAGATAACTAGTTGATTAGTAGAGCCCATTTGTGCTGTCCCCTGGTGATTGCCCCTTGGTATATTTGTCTTGAACAATATATTGATTGTTTGTTTTTGTACGCATCAAAGCATTGAGTAAAGTTTTTTTCTGAGAATTGATTTTCTATGTGGATCCACATCTTATGTATTTTTTCTCCACTTAATTAGGTTGCAACCAGCTTTTATTCTCCAAATATGAATGTTGGCAATGAGAACTTCCTTTTACTGTTGAAACGGCTTGATGAATGCATATCGTAAGTTGATTTTTATCTCCATGTTGTCTCTTCCTCAACAGAAAATAATACGTAATGAAGAATTCTACCATCTACGTTTGAGCAGATATGCTTGCTCTACAGTTATTCACATTGGCCTTTCTTGCCAGTTCCTTTCTAAACCAACTTATCATAATGTAGGTACGTAGAAAGCAACCCACAATATGCAGAATCTAATGTTTACTTGGTGAAATTTCGGCAACTTCAGGTATTTTTATGTCTTTTTATTTGCCTTATTGATGAATATTGCTTCTTTTACCTTCATATAATTTCACTTTTCAACCTGAAAACAGTCTCACTTGCAATGCTTTTGACAGTCTCGGGCTCTGAGTATGATTCGTTCACATGTCCATTCTGTTCTCAGAAATGCATCCTCTCAGGTAAGTTAGTAACTGACATCCAGAGTTATTTCTGTGCCTGATAAGTTGCTCAAATTACGTTATTTTATTTAGGTTGAAGGTGTGATTCGGGGTGACAAGAAAAATAATGTTGCTGTCTCGGAAGGTGTTGAGGCATCAGTTTTGTATGTGCGTTTTAAAGCTGCTGCTAGTGAGGTAAAATTTCGAAAAGCACATTAAATCTATTTGAATGGAGGTAACTGTAAATAAGGAACCTGGTACTAGAAGTGTACTAGTGGAAGGTGTTAGTAACAAGAATATATTACTATGACATGAATACGTCTACAGCAAGTGAAGGTTTTCCTTTCACTCAGATGCCTTTCTATCACATGTTCGAAAGGTGTTGAAGCTAACATGAAATGTATGCACAGCTCAAATCCGTGCTGGATGAACTTGAAAGCAGATCATCAAGGAAAGAATATTTTCAGCTTCTTGCAGAATGTCATAGATTGTTCTGTGAGCAGCGTCTCTCCTTGGTAAGTATTACTGTGCAACAACCTGACTCTTACCTTTGTGTTAATATTATAACTGGCAAATTATCTGCTAGCTCACTTATTTTCCATGTGATCAAGGTTAGAAGTATCGTGCAACAAAGAATCTCAGATTTTGCAAAGAAAGAGCCATTGCCTGCATTGACTCGATCTGGATGCGCATACCTAGTGCAGGTGGAGTTCTCAGTCCAAGAGAGCTATCTGATTGTGATGAATCTATCTCAGTTTAATGTTTAGTATATTTACTCCTTGTCTGAATGAGTTGACACCCTGTGATACTGATATAACATTCCTTGATGCCTCGAGGTTCTTTTAGTATATAGCCCCTTTGTGGGATGCTTAATGTTGACTAGTGTGGGAAAAGGCTTGGTGTAAAAGGCATCCATGTACGCCTCTAATAACATGTGAACTTGAGTATACACGTCTAGCTTGATTTGAACAAAAGAATGTAAGGGATTACTGTATAGTAATCGTCTATATTCACTTCATCCATGCTCTCATTTTCTTTGTGTTTTCACTAAAATCTAGAATCTTTTTTTTTTCACCTGTTTTGATAACCCTGTTTTCCTTCCTTACTCCTTCCCCCAACCCCTTCTCATTTCCAAATTTCCGCTCCTCTGTGCATTCTTTTCCAGTATGTCGATGGCTTTACACAACCTCATACATTGATTCATGTTAGCCGATCCCAATGTTTTGGGAATAAGGCTTTGATGTTGTTGTATTCACTACATCCATGCTCTCTTACTTCGAGTTTTCAAAGTGCTTGTGGAAATATCTTTTGACCTCAATTTTTTGTTGAGTACTGTTGTAATTGTTGTTCCATATAAGTGCACACTCCACATCTCATAGCTCATTGTAGTTTTCTTTCTTACTCTTGTCTGAGCTGGTATTATTGGTAGATATTGGAACTGCTGGTCACAGTTGTAATTCCACCTCTACATTCAATTGCAGGTATATCAGTTGGAACATCAGTTATTTAGTCATTTTTTCCCTTCTTCCTCTGGGGATGTGACGAGTTTGGCCCCTTTAATCGATCCACTGTGAGTTCTTACAATTCCTGTTTTATTGACTTGCTGTGCATTTTCTTTTTTGTTGGATCTACTTTTTCTTTCTCTTTTCCTATCTAAAGTGCATAGATTCTAATATATGCTGCAAAGCAGTAGCCATCTGATTGGTTGTTTCCTATTCAAAAAAGAACGGTATATTTGTGATTCCTTCATTTTGTGTGCTTATAACTTTATAGTGTGTTCCTTGTTTGAGGACTTTAAATCTAGTTCGATATGTCTACTGTTATATGCTGGGTGATAGAAATGTATCCGGAACCAGCTAAATAAATTTGCATCTTCTTTTCTTGCTTCAGAGGCATACCTCGAGTTCCCTTTTCCTTCAAACACAAAGAACCCAAAAGAAAAGTTAGATTTTGCTTGAAAATATTGTAGCAAGGAAAGATCTGCACCTTTTATCTGTTTCACATGCACAATTCCAGTTACCACCCAATCCTCACAAAGAAAAAGGTAGAACTGGATGTGGGAATAATTGAAACTCTTTCAATCCTGACTTCTGGGGTGGAGCTAATCTGTAATCATTCTGAGGGTAAAAGGCTAATATAAAGTTGTAGATGATCCACGTATGTATACTATACATACATTGAAGTACCATAAGCTTGCTGATTCTTCCAGTTTGTTTTCTTCTTTTTCATTTAGTTTACTTGTGATGTAGTTGATCATAATATCGAGTGGTCTTTAGAGGATTGTAGCCACTTACTAGGAGAGATGGAGTCATGTGCAATTTTTAGATGAGACTCATGGCAACAAATTATCACGTGGGTTTTGGATTTTATTACAGAAAAGGAATATAAATTAGGGGTGTAGTGTCTTATGGGCTGGTATTTTTCGGCATTGTATTAGGCAGAGCTATGCTGTCTGATTTTGAGCAGATTTGATCCTAACGGTTCCTTTGTTCTGCTTTGGCTTTGTGTTAGTTTTACTGGGGTTTTTTTCATCACTGATCCTTCAAGTTCGTTTGGCATTCTACCGAAGTGCGAATTTGCTCTTCAATTTTTCCCTCACATTTAGGCTAATTCTCTCATTTTGGTTATGTTGCAGATGTACTTATTTGTATGATACTCTACGACCCAAACTTATTCACGAGACAAATATAGATTCTCTCTGTGAACTTGTTGATGTTCTTAAAGTTGAAGTCTCAGGAGAGCAACTCACAAGAAGAAGTGAGTCTTTAGCTGGGTTGCATCCAACATTTGAGAGGATACTAGCAGATGTCCGCGAGCGATTAACCTTTCGTGCTCGAACTCATATCCGTGACGAGGCATGTATTATGACCTGCAGTATTCCTAAATTTCTATCATACAATTGGCTATGTCTTTTTATTTTGTTTATGTTGGTGCTTGCGCAGTTGAGAGTCTGCTTGGAGTTTTATCTTAGCTAGTTTTCTTATGTTTGTATTAAATAATTTGTCAAATGCCTCTCTACTTGGTAGTTTTGTGATAGGATCAAACCCTATCTTGCTAAGTAACTCCACCGAAGTGGCCAAGTAACTCCACCGAAGTGGTCAATATCCTCTCAAAGAGGCCAAAATACATTTAATTCATCGATGTCTTTGCTTACAAACCCCAACCCTTATTTATACTAACATACTAGCCAAAATCCTAATGCTATTCAAACTTACAATAAATGCTAACAGCAAAATCTATCCTAATAAATGATAAGATCCTAATCCTATTCAAACTAATAATAAATGCTAAGATCCTAATCCTATTCAAACTAATAATAAAAACTATTCAAACTTGCAAATTGCAATAAATACTAATGACAATAAATACTAATAGTAAAAACCCCTAGAACTTCCTAAACTACCCTAACTACTATGACTTATCATTTTGTGGTGTGATGCCATGATTTCTTAGTAATCATATGGGGTGGTTTGTAAGCATCTCATGCTTTTTTTTTATAGTTACGGTAGTGGGTATCATGCTTGCGGGATTTAATGTTATATTTCTTGCATATGCTCAAGTGATGCTAGCGCCATTGTCGGTTGGTAGGCGTGCTAAATGCTCTCTTGGGGAAATTTTTCTGGGATTACTGAACTTTGATCTATGAAAGAGTTTCGGGATGTCAATATATTGTATGACAGGATACATGATATTTCTGATGTTGAATAGCTATCTTCTTTTGTTTCTTGTAGATTGCGAACTATTTTCCTCTCGATGAAGATTTGGATTATCCTTCAAAGCTGGAGCATACTCCAAGGGTCAATGAAGAAGTTGATTCTGTAAGTTTGTTTTGTTGGACTCGGTCTTTGTTGAGTGGTGATATGTGACTGATTGTAATCTGTCAATATTATTTTGCATCCCACGTGACTGCTAGGGTCATCTACTTTCTGCATATTGTTGACTAGATGGACGCCTATAACTGAAAGGAAAAACAGGGAGGAAAGGGTAGTTACCTGAATTTGTTACCATTACAGATAAATGGTAGGGAGGTGAAGATATAGACATACCCAAATCTTTTTTTATCTTCCCTCACAATACTTTTTGATTAAACCAGGAAAGACAATCTAAAAACCTGCATGATTCATAGACAACTTTAAGATGTAGCAATACCGTGTATCGACCCTTCAGTGTGATTTTGCAAACTATGATTTTGATGGAAGTTACTAATGCTCAGTTCTGCTATATTGCAGGCTGATGTAAATGAAGACATTTCCAGAACATGGTATCCTCCATTGGAGAAAACGGTGTCTCTTATTTCAAAGCTATACCGATGTCTAGAACCTGAAGTTTTCACTGGCCTAGCTCAGGTACCTGAAATTCCCTTTAGCTCTCCGCTTCCTTGCTGCGTAACAACGCACCCCCACTCCAAAAATTCATAGATCGAGTTATTATCGAAATCATGGTGATTTATATATGTTGATACATTCTACATTTGTATCAGGAGGCGGTCGAAGTCTGCTCAGTCTCTATTCAAGTAAGTGGTGTGGACATTAATTATAGTACAACATGTGCTTGCATTCAGTCTGGGGCATCTTCAATATAATCTTATTTTTTAACTTACAAACGTTGGCAGATAAATCTTACAAATAATAAAGGTTTTCCTAATTAGTCAAAATCCTTGTATGTCTAATAGAACATAAGATGTCGATGCTTCATCTTTTACCTAGTTGTATGCCTGTATGTATACTATAACTAGATATTCACTCATTTTCTCAGAAAGCAAGTAAGGTTATTGCTCAGAGATCTTCAATATTGGATGCACAGCTTTTCCTCATCAAACATTTGCTTATCTTGAGAGAGCAGGTCATATGATATACCCTTTGTTCTTGTAAATAGCAATCTCATTTAGTAATTCATTAACGTGACCTGAGAGTTTTCTATGCAGATTGCTCCATTTGATATAGAATTTTCAGTTACTCACAAGGAGCTAGATTTCTCGCATTTACTGGTTAGCATTTCTGATTTATTTGTATATCCTGACTACGATTTCTGTTTCTGTCCTTGAAGCTACTCATTGACTTGTGTTCAACGTATGGCATTCAAATTTACTTTTGCTTTCCTGAGATTGTCATCCTATTTTTACATGTAATCCCCATTTTGAGGTTTCACCATTATCATTGGAAATGCAAGTTTGACTGCTTTGATGGGAAGAAATTGTTGATCCACAAAATAATATCCCTTATCCCGTGTTATTTTTTATTTGCCATAATTGTTTTGACACAATTGATCATGATTTTTCCTGACCTTATTAAATATTATCCACACAATTAAAGAAGTTGCGCATAATTTCTCCACTATTGTATCAAAGATTGTTTGGTGGAAGCAGTGCTATACATAAATAAATCTTTTTGTTGCTAGAAATCTGAATTGTTATAATTCTCTTAGCCTCCAAGGTCTTGAATGTTTTGCTATCTGATTAACAGGAGCATCTTAGACGAATTCTTAGAGGCCAAGCATCACTCTTTGATTGGTCAAGATCATCGTCGCTTGCGAGGACTTTATCTCCCGGGTACTTGAAAGTCAGATTGATACCAAGAAGGTATGCAAGGCTGAAATATATCGACAAAACTATCTGTCAGTTTAAGTACAGAAAATGGTACAAAGTTTATGGCATCTTTTCTTAATATATATGAATGAAGGTTTTTCAGAGTAGGAACTAGTTGATGTTTTCATATTTTAGGCGGCAGCTTGGTTTCTAGCTTTTTATTTTTAAGTTATTTTCGTTTCATTTTGATCTTCTGGTGTACAATACAATCTTTTGAAATACAACTTGTTCAGGAGTGTTTTTTTTTCATTAATAATTTATGTGCAAAACCAAAAGTAAAGTGCTAAGATGGAAATATTAGCTTAGTTTGCTAAATGGTAAACCATTACCCAAGCTTTTTTGTCATATGATCCTTATCCTTTTCTAATTGCAGGAATTAGAGAAAAGTTTGAAAACCACATGTGAGGAGTTTATCATGGCAGTGACAAAGCTAATTGTGGACCCTTTGCTCTCATTCGTTGCAAAGGTCTGGCTCTCTTATCTCTTCAACTTGTTGATTATGCTCTTTGATATTTTAATGTGGGATTAATTGTAGTATTAAACGGACATATGGTCATGACATATTCTTTGGAATGTATTTTTGTAGTTTTCCAGAATAGCGAGGTAGACTTGTATTGATACAGAGTAGAATGAGTTGCTGTAGTACATAGCCTAGCCACTATTTATCAGAAATAAACCCTTCTAGAGGAGAACCCCTTAATTAATATGGGCCTAATAACTTAAGTGTGCCCAAACTAATGGACCTAAAATATTACCAAACATAGCCTTGTCATTAGAACGGTTGCTCTTAGCAACCTATAGTTTGTAACGTTTGGAGATTCTCCATTAGATTAATATACTCCTAATTATCAAAAAAAAAAACGCTCCCCGGCAAGCTGAGCAGGAGTAGAATGGATGATCAGATTGGAATTGAATTCTTTGAAAACAGCTAACTCTTAATCAAATCTTCAAAGCCTTGAGTCTTCAACATGAAAGCTTCAAGACAAAGTTTGGACAGCTGGTGGAGACACCAACTAAGAGTGAGGCGTCCAAGATGTCAAGCGTGAGAAAGTTTGGAGACGGAGACATCTACCAAAAAAGAGTGGGCTTTACCCAAAACCAGCGGCAGAGATGCCTACTAGATAATAAAGGGATTAATCAAGAGCCTGATAATGGAGACATCAACCAGGAGTGAGTGAGATTAATCCAAGAATCTGGAGGTGGTGACACCAATCAGAGAAGAGTTGTTGGCGGAGACGCAGACTAGGAAAGAGTGGGTTTAACTCAAAGAGAGTCTGCTGGACACTTGCAAGACTGCTGGAAAAACTGAGAAGGTGAAAGATTTGTTATACCCTCTGTCGATGGCTGCTATCATTGTCTTCCAGCACACAAGAGAAGAAGACGTAGATTTGTCAAGCAACTCGGGTAAAAGGGCTGGTCCTCAGCACCGGCAGCACAGCAGATTCTCGGCTGAGAGAGGAGGGAGACTCCCTTGTGATTATGGAGAGAGAGGGTGGAGAAAAGCAGCAGCAGTAGCTTCTCAGCACTGTTCTCCGGAGCTGAACAACTTCTCAAATTGCTAGGGTTAGTGTTTAATGTGGGCGGCCAGGATTTTTTTTTTATTGGAAAGTAGAAAGCATCCATCTGCCATGGCTGACCAGGAGAGAAAGGAGCCATGGACAGAGATGCGAAGAGAAGGATAAACGCCTGAGGAAGAGAAAATTGAGGGTCTTTTGTCAACAAGGCTCTGATACCATTTAGTTTTCGATAATAGCGAGGTAGACTAGTATTTATAGAGAGTAGAATGAGTTGCTCTAGTACGTAGTTTAGACCACAATTTATAAAGAAATAAAACCCTAATTCTAGTGGAGAACCCCTAATTAATATGGGCTAATAAAATCTTACTATCATATTTTTATAAGTAATCTAACACATCCAACAATTGTAAGGCACATGAAAGGGGAAATTGTATGTGTTTCTCTTGGTATGTAATTGAAGCCATTGATGTGATATGAAGAAAATGTAGAGACGCACCTTAGCTATGACTAACTGTGGTTGTGTGACAGAGAAGTCTACGGTTAGAGAGCAGTAAGTTGTTCTTAAACATGGCCATTATCTTTCCATAATTCTAACTTTATATCGTTTTATATCAACCTTTTCCTATCTTTTGCTTCTTCGCCAGTTTTTTTTTCCTGTTAATCTTAGCTTAAATTATCACCATTTCTGGCTATCTTTGTAATTAGTGACCATAAAATGCTCAAAACGTTGCTTTCATAATCTTCCGGGAAGTGAGGGATGGCTTGAAAATGCTATTTAAGGTGAATTTTGTTTTTTAAACTTTCAGAAAAATGGTTTTGTTGTTTGCCCATGCATTAAGCTCACGTCTTGAGTAATTGAATGATACATGGGCGTTGTTCTACTTCCCTTGCTGCTATTACACCTGTTTCACTGTCGAAGAGGTTGTAAGTTATCTATCACTGATATGGCCTGGTAAGAGTGTCATGAATGTAATGTTGAATTTGGTGCGCTGTTATCAAAGATATGTGAGTTTTTACACCTCGAAAGAATAGTGAAAGTGGATACAACCTGTACAACTGATCTTGCGAGGCCTTTACCTCTCAATTTGGTGTTTATCCCACTTGCATCTTTCCTTATGCTTGTAGGTTACAGCCGTGAAAGGAGCAAGTTCCTCTAACAAACAAAGTCAAAAGCTCGAGTCAATCATGGCCAGGCCTCTGAAGGAGCAAGCGTTTGCCACTTCAGATAAAGTGGCTGAACTTGTTCAGAAGGTGCAAAACATTTGGCTTCAGTCTGTGTATATCTCAAAAGCCTGGATACTTGGCTCAGTGTTTGTGAATGCTCCTACTTAAGCCTCCTTGCTTCTCTGCTGCAGGTAAATGCTGCCATGCAGAAAGAATTACCAAAGATTGTAGAGAAGATGAAGCTTTATCTTCAGAACCCATCAACACGAACAATTCTCTTCAAGCCCATAAAGTAAGTTCTTGTGCTTTCCGTGCCCTGTTGGTGTGGATGTGGTGGCAGCCTTTGCCTCTTTATCGTTTGTTTCTACGCGAATGGAGTAGATAGTAAGAGTGATTGAATGAAGTACTGGGGCCAAATTTGGATTTGGATTGACCAATTAACACAAGTTACTCGTTCGTCTGTCTGTATTAATTCTAGCCCATCGCGTTAATGCCTGCACTTATTATTGTTGTGTCCGTATTACATTGTTTATGGTGGGTCATTCTCCTAAAATATAGTTATATGTGCAGGACAAACATTGTTGAAGCCTTTTCCCAAATTCAAGCGCTATTGAAATCAGAGTACTCAGAGGATGAAATAGCCACCATTGGAATGGTGAATACCCAGGATCTGCAAGCTCAACTTGATAGTCTTCTCTAAAAACTGTACTCTTTTAGCATACTTTTGTGAAGCATAAACTCTGTTATAGATGGGAGATACCAAGGTTTTAACCAAAGGTTTGTCTGAGCCGTTTTGCTTAATGCTGTAACGTATCGATTTTTTTTATATTATTTTCTGTTTGCTAATATTGATGCAGATCTTTATAATTGGAGCTTTTTCATCAAGTAACATTTAAGTTTCTTAACATTTTTAAAGGTGCCACATCATTGAAATACAAAATTATATTCCATAAATAATAATACCAATTCTCCTACTACTACAACAATCAAATTTCTGAGCTCCGATCTCTCATTGACACTACTTAAGAGACGATGAAACAATATAGGTGGAACTCCGTGGTTGTATTTTTTTTCTTTATTAACAGAATGAGTGAAATCCACCCCTTCTGTAGTTGCTCTTCCTTTAAAAAAAAATCAATTTTGTTTTTGTCGCATCTTGTAATACACAGAAATTCCGGCAAATCAATATTAATGAAAGAAGTCAAGGCTTTCCACCTGTTTCCGGTAGGTTGGGTTAATGGTTTTCGGTTAATCGGATTTTCAATTTTTTAAAATTCAATTCTATTTAAATCGGTTAACTAAATTTGGGTAATCTTTAAATTTTGTTTTCTAAAATCTAATTTTATTATCATTCTGTTTATACCGGTTAACCTTTAATTTGGTAAGATTTTATCGTTTAATCTAGTAATTGTATATTTTTTTTTGATGGAATCTATACCATTAATATTATAGTACAATATTGATAAGTTATCTTCTACATTAGAGAGTTCCTAAACCCTAGCTGTTCCGAAGACAAAGAGAGACGTAGAGAGACCGAAGCAGAAGACAGAGACCAGATTTGTCATCAGTTCTACGATAATTAGATGATGTTTTCTTGCCTCTTTAGCATTGTTATTATTCCTAAGTTGTTAAATACAAATTCTATACAGATTGTAGTTTTATTCCTTGTCTATTATTGAATCCTCTTGTGATTAATTATTGTTAGAGTTTATTTGGTATGAATTGCTTACAAGTGAGAACTATGACGTTCATTAGACCATATGAATATTACCAGTGAAATTAGAGATGGAAATTCCTCGGGATTAGCTGTCTAGAAACTAGATGAATCTTGAACGCTACTAGTTAATTAGTAAATTCGTAACGAAAGTTAGGATTTAGGAATTACAAATAAGGATCTATCTTTCGAGAGACCAGTTTTAGATTAATTAGATCTGTGGTTGCAATCTTGAATTTTGAAAACACTCAGGAAGAGAACTGATTAACTAGAGAGAAGTAGTAAACCATGATTCCCCTTTTAGATTGTTAGCAGTTCACCTTTATTTGTTTTTAGTTTAATTAATCATTTAGTTTCTGCATTCAAACCCCAAGTTATTATTGTTATTTTTCTTTGGTTTATTAGATAAAAACTCAAACAAGACACAGCCTCCTTAGTTCGATAACCTAGGGAATACTTTCTAGGAAAACTTGTAATGATAGACCAATACACTTGCTGATATACGTTTTAACCCGTACAAATTTGTGGCGCCGTTCTCGAAGAGGCACAGTTATTTAGTTTAGTCTTTATTTTATTTTATTTTTTTTTATTTATTTTGTTTTGTTTTGTTTATTTTTAGTTATATATTTATTTCGTGATATTTTGTTTAATTTTTACTGTTTGGTTTTATATGTAAAAAAAAATTGTCTGATTATTTTATTTTTATAGTTATTTTATTAGGATTAGTATTTCATTTAGGTTTATTTCATTTTATTTTTGTTTCTACGATTTTTATTTTATTAGTTAATTTTCGTTTGGCATTATGTTGTTTATTTTTATTATATTTTACTTTTGTTTGTTTTTCTTTAGTTTGATTTTACACTAGTACAAAAATGGTCTATTTCAGCGCCCCTATTTCTGTGGTTGTTACATAACCTTCAAAATAGGGTGCTTTCTGAAAAGGTCGGGAACCTATTTCGGAGGTTCCTAACTACAAACCGCCGAAATAGGTCCTCGTAAATTATAAAAAAATAAAATAAAAAAGACCTATTTCGGCGGTTCCTTACTAGAAACCGCCGAAATAGATATTGTTATATTTTTCCTTTTTTTATTTGATCATCTATTTCGGCGGTTCTTAGTTAGGAACCGCCGAAAAGGTCTTTCTTATTTTTTTAAAAAATAATCGAGGACCTATTTCGGCGGTTCCTAGCTAAGAAACGCCGAAATAGTTGCTTTAAAACCACCCCTAAACCCAGTTCATCGCATTCTCTCACCGTACTCACTATTCTCCCCTCCTTTGTTGCGAACGGCGAAACGAACGACGACAGCGACAACCAGTTGCGCCGCCATCACTGTCACCGCCTGCCGTCGGTTCCGCCGTCGCCATCGTCTCCGCCCGCGTCACCCGCCGTCGTCGTCGTCTCCCCTGCGCAGGTTCGACTTGTCCGACAGCAGCAGCAGTTCACAACAGAGGGAGTGGTAAGTTCGATTTTTAGGGTTTAAATTATGTATTTGTTGTGTTGTTGATATTAAGATTGTAAATGTGTATGTGGATGTTTAAATTTGTGGTGTGTGTAAAATTTCTGTATATATTCAGTTTTAAATAAGTGAAACTACATGTGCACATAAGATGTTCGATGAAATGTTTGCGTGAAAATTTTAATTTTTTTGCTCATTTTGTGTGTTTGTGCCTTTGTAGGGAGTAATCACTAAGCTGCTGTTCTAGATTGAACTCGTACGGGCCTGAAAACAGTTCACTTGTGAACAAGTAATATACTCAACTTACGTCTTCATTTTTTTAGCCCATTATAATGTTACAATCCTATATTTACGAACAAGGAACATACACAACTACTGAGTTTCTCTTCTATCTACATGTATTTGTGCCTCTACAGAGTAATACTTAAGAAGCTCCTTAACCATTGCTGAAATACCCCAAACCTTGATATGTGGTTTAAATATTAAACTATGGTATGTAAAGGCTAAAAAGTGCCTTAGAAACATCAGTGAACAATTTAAACCATAGTAAATGCAATAAAACACTAAGACACGGTTTGAGCAAAAAACATGCTCTAAGCTATGAGTGAACTTGGTTAGGACCCAAAGAGCCTACCAAGACTTAATAATATTCAAGTATGATTTAATAAGGCTAATTAAGTCCTTAGGAAACCTTGGTAGACAATGAAACCAAATAAAACACAAGAAAATACCTTAAAGTCAATAAGAGCAAAATGTGCTCTAAGCTTGGATAAATTTGTATAAGACCTAATGGTCATACCTATACCTTATAAATATGTTAATAAACATATTAAATCAATTACCAAAGGAAACCAAGCTTGAAAACAAGTTAAAACACAAAAAGTGCTTTAAGGAGTCTTAAAGCACGTTTTTGAAAAATTGTCTTGTAAATGAGTTTTGAATGGCTAAATGTCCATCATTACTCTTAATTAACATGTGTACTATATAGTATCACATTTGGAAGTCTATATCAATGGGAAATCAAAAATTTCACAACAATGTGCCTTGTTTTTGTGAATAGTGATTTTTATAAGCTAGTTTGTAACATATGTTATCATAAGTAGTTAAATTGACAAATAAAGACTAAAATACCCCTTATGTAATAAAGGGGGCCGGTTTTAAGTGTGGTGACTCACCACTCTTGTTAACATATCAAATAAGTAAAGAATGACTAGTTAAGGTACTATTTGCTTTATAAGTTACAAATATCTTCTAAAAAGCAAGTCTATCTTCATTCTCCCTTCCTTCTCATTTCACACGGTTCCAACTCTCTTCTACCTCTCTTCTTCTGTTCTCACGGTGAAGCTACAGCACCACCACCATTTCACCATCTTCTATTGTCAATATCTCATGGCTCACTTAATCAAATCAAAAACAAACACCACCAATCTCTTCCTCTCATCAAGCTCTACACTTCTATCTTTTCAAATCTTCAAGAACTCAATTTTGGTGCCATGGAGAATCACCATTGATGGAGCTTGAGCTTGTGTTTCTACATATTATTACTCTCCTTTGCTTCTAGGTAAGGAATCTCAAAGAAAAATCAAGTTTCCTTCATGATTTTGCCTTGACCGAAAATGTACATTGATGGAGCTCTTTGTGTGACTTTGTTCTAGCTTCATTCCAACCTTTCATGGACTAGGTGGAGTCCTCTCTTCATAGATGTTCAAACTCTCTTCAAAGATCAAGGTAAAACAACTACCTTAATGTTTTTGAAACAATGTAAACCTAGGGTTTACAATGAGATGAAAGCTTAAGCTTGTATACTCATTTCAATGTTTGTATATTGTGTAGTAGTTGACAAAGAATCAAATACTTTACCGTTTTGTAAGGAAACAAGAAAGAAGTTGTTTGGAAAAGAGGTAAATATACTAACCTAATGTGGTTTAATGCCTTAGGAGAAATGAGCTTATATTGCTTGTTAAAATGATCTAAGGAGCCAAAGGTGAATGACCTAGTGAAATGCTCTCAAGGAGTTTATTAAGGACATATGTCTTGGTGTATGTAATTGCAGGTCAAAGGCTTATATATTGTGGAAATTCAGTGTTTAAGGTTTATGCAATTTAAGGGCCTAAGAGCCATGTTGTTTAAGGGCCTAAGTGCCAAGCAATTTAAATTGTGCACTATATTGTGATGTAGTGTAAATTTGGTGAAGTCTTGTGAGTGATGGTGTTCTTGATGGATTTAGGAGTTCCGGGATGTCTAATGGTGAAAACTATGAGTTTGGAATGATAGTGTGCTAAGAGAACCCATGGCAAAATTTGTATAATGTATAAGGAGTTGTGAGTGCTTAAATGAACTTTGGTGAACTAGGATATGTTAGGAAAGGATAAATGTTTACTAAGGAAGAAAACATGTTTTTAAGTGTTCTAAAGTGCTACAAGGACTTTGGTATTGTCTTGGAAGTTCTAGGAATTCAATGAGTGTTTTAGGATGTAATGAAGTCTTGGAGAAGTTTGTTTAAGGTTTAGGTAATGTTGATGAATAAGGAGGGAATGATGTTTAGGTAAGGTTTTGAGAAAGGAATTCAAGAAGTTGTGAAAGAGGATTTGGTTAGTAAGAGGAGATGCTTGGGAGATGATGTTATGAAGGTGAGGAAGCATTTTAGTGTAGTGGTCATTTAAGGTGAAACACCACTTGGAAAACAAAAGGAAATGTTACAAGTGTTAAGAGATTTGATAAGAAGATTGAGTAACAAGTTGGACAATGTTTTAAGGTGAATCAAAGTGATATTCTAGTATTAGAATATGCCTAAGTTCATGTATGAAGCTTGGGTAGTCAATGGATGAAGAGAATAGATGAAACAGAGCTTGGAAAGTGAAGTTCTTGGCTGTCCGAACTACCGTCCGAATGTGGACGTTCGGACGTGCCTGTGTGCGCGTGAATATTCTGATCTTCGAACAGCGTCCGAACAGTCGAACATGGAAGTTCGGACACACGATTATTTTCTCTGGTTTGGCCTCGAACAGCGTCCGAACTTGGGAAGTCGGACGCAAGTTCGGACATTCACCAGTTTGCACCCATAGAGTCTCGAACGGTGTCCGAACTTGGGAAGTCCGGACACAAGTTCGGACAAGGCGCTGTATGGACCAAAAACATTGTTTAAGGTATGGAAATGATGTGTAATGATGGGGATTGATGGTTAATGATGTTATGAGGTTGTTAAGGACATTCTAGGTGAGTTTTAATGACAATTAAGTGGGTGAAAAGCTGTAATAACATATGAAAGTAAAACAAGTTAAAAAGTGAAGTTATGTAACTATGTTAACGGGGGAAAGTTATAAGCATTAGACATTAAACAATCATGCTACCCCGATGTTAATAAAAGTACATGTAATGTTATCAGTTGTTCGAGAATTGCTCGAGGAACATAAGTGGAGGGTAAAGTGGACTCCGGTGACAGGTATGGTTTTCTCGCAACCTGTGTCCTACCGGATTACACCGGCTTGTATGCCAATGTGTTTTTCTGTATGTTTGCCACGTTATAAGATAAATCATTTACAGTCGTTATTGTTGTTGTGTGTTTACGTGCCGATACCAGTAACCTCTAATGCGCATGAAGGGCTAGTTAACTACTATTACGTAAACGTAAGAGAATGAGTATCCGTGTAATAACGTTTCCGCCTAAGAACGTTCTAACCACGGCTATGCGTGAGTTAGTCATGTGATGTTTGTGTGTGATGTTTGGTGCGTGAATGTATGACCTCTCCCTTCCCTGTGTGTGTCTAACAAGACTTAACCCAATGTTGTGATTGTTTAACTAAGTTCAATGATGAACTTCTGACAAGTGCTAACGGGGGAAGTGAGGAGTCCGGTCTGTTCCGGCCACGCGTGTGAGTATGGGGGTCGTTGTCATAGCAGGTTCGATCCTCTCCGTATGTTATGGTTGTTTTCCAATTTGGTTCCCAACCTTCCCTTTAGCTTAACCAAGGCTATTACTGACTCACGTCGGGCCACAGGGGCATACTATGTTATGTTTGTTTCGGTGTGCTTGGATCACTATATCCGAGACCCTTGTGTTAAGTTATCCGTTAATTTAACGAGACGGTAACGAGTTATGTAACGAGCTTATCATGAGACTGGCAACATTCTCTAGGCTCACCAGTGTATTAACAATGTTTGGGTCGGTTCCTAAGAGAACCATTCCCGTTATGTTATGTATTTTGTTGTGATGCAATATCTATTGCGTGTTTGTTGTGCACGTGGAAACGTGCAAAGTGTTGTTATATGTTGTTATGTAGTGTATGTTATATGTTGTATAATGTGGAGTATGTGGATCATGGATATGAATCCCAGTTTGAGAAAAGAGGCGTTTAAGGATAACCCGATTTAAGGGTAAGTGTCGTCTATTAAGGAAGTAGCTCCATTAGAGGAGGAACACTCTAGGGATAATGAATACCATGAGTGAATTATTAAGTAAGGATATATTATCCGTTTGTTGAGCCCGTTGAGGCGAAATGATTATGTGTTGTGTGTTTACAGTTGCATGCATGATTTAAAAATAATCAACCGCATGCTAAGATGACAATTAGTTGTGCGTGGCCCGGTAGCATGTGGGCTGCGGGATTACCATACCAGCAAAGGTGCTGAGCCCCTTGGGGGCCACCCTTTCTCTTCTTTTCCTATTTCAGGTACAAGGAGCTGGAAGCTGTTCGAGAGTAGGACGGGGTAGTCATGTACATGGGTAATCGTTTATGTTGTATATATACAGTAGGTGTAGTAAGACCGAATTGTTATCGGCATCAGTTTGTAAATACTCGGTACAGTTGGAAGGTATGTGTACGTTGTGTTGTTCATGGAAAGGGATAATAATGTGTAGTTGCTCGGGAATCTAGTCCATCAGACCGGTACAATGTTTATGTAATAGCCTTGTTAGCCACGTGGGTGGTTAACGGCGTGTAACACCAACGAGTTAAGTAATGTGATGAGGTTGTTTTTCTGCTGCAGTTTTTGTAAGTGTGTTAATGTTGGATGGGGTGTTACAATTGCACGGTAGATTGAAAGTGGAGCAGAAAACAATTCATTTAGGAACCGGTAATATAATCTAACCTATCTTTTTCTCTTTTATGATTGACTTTGTATTTGATTTCCATAAATTGAAATTTGGTTTGATGAATCAATTTGGTATTAGTTTGATTTGTGTCATGGAGAAAATGTTGAACATAATGACGCGTCTTCGTACATTAATGATAGGAAGAGGATGAGAACTGACCACACATTTGATTCTGTCGAGTCGGAACTCCCAAGTGCTTCTGGAGTCAATGATAGTGAGTTGACTTATCATGATGAACAAATAGACTATACTTGATAACGTTGAGGATAATTTTGTCGAGCGGCCGGATGAGTAACAAAGGTTGTTGGACGCATCCAAGACGGCCTTGTACCCTACGTGCACAAAGTACACGAAATTAACGGTTGTATTGAATTTGTTCAACATGAAGGGAAGATACGGATGGAGTAACAAAAGTTTCACGTCGTTCCTCGAGCTGATTCATGATATGCTACGGATGGGAACGGTCTCCCTACCACCACTTATGAGGAAAAGAAATGGATGTGTCCAATGGGAGTAGAGTACAAAAAAATCCACGCGTGTCCAAACAACTGTGTGTTGTACATGGGTGAATACGAACATCTGGACAATTGCCCAAAATGTTTGTTGTCTCGATATAAGCATAAAGATGGTGAGTACTCCTCCTCCGTTCAGAAAAAAAGCATTCGGCTAAACTATTGTGGTATTTACCGATTATACCCAGATTCAAGCGGTTGTTTGTGAATCCGAAAGATGGAAAGAACTTACGATGGCACGCAGAGGGTAGAAAGAGTGATGAGAAATTAAGACATCCAGTAGATGGACCTCAGTGGAGAAACATCAATAGACGGTTCAAAGAACATTTCGGGAGTGAAGAAAGGAATCTGAAGCTTGGGCTATGTACTGATGGAATGAACCCGTACGACACGTTAAGCAGTCAACACATCACTTGGCCCGTTTTGTAGTGATATACAATTTGTCGCCGTGGTTGTGTATGAAACGCAGTACATAATGTCATCACTTTTGATATCTGGCCCCAAGCAGCCAGGTAATAACATTGATGTATACCTTGCCCCATTGATTGATGCTTTGAAGTTGCTTTGGAATGAGGGAACCGTGGTGTATGATGCTTATGCAAGGGAACATTTCACGCTCAAGGCGTTGTTGTTCTGTACGGTCAACGACTTCCCCACATACGGAAACTTGTCTGGATACACCATGAAAGGAATATTTGCATGTCCGGTGTGCGAGGATGACACATGTTCGGACCGTTTAAAAAATTGTGGTAAGAATGTTTACATGTGTCATCGACGTTTTCTACTTGAAGATCACCCTTATCGTAAGAAGAAGAAAATGTTCAATGGTGAGGCCGAGACTCGTGTGGCCCGTCTACCTTTGACCTCTGAGGAAGTGTATGCAAAGGTTAAGGACATTGTGAACGTATTTGGGAACACATCGAAACCGGCAAAGAACATTTGGAAAAAATGCTCTATCTTTTGGGATCTACCATATTGGCGTCATCTGCCAGTCAGACACTGTTTGGATATCATGTACATCGTAAAGAACATTGGAGAGGCAGTAAGCGGGACTTTGCTCAACATACCCGGCAAAACGAAAGACGGATTGAAAGTGAGAAAAGACATGCAAGCCATGGGTATAAGAAAAGAGTTACACCCGCAAGAGAATGAGAAACGAATATACCTACCTCCTGCATGCTACACACTTTCAAAGAGTGAGAAGATCAGCTTCTGCAAATGTCTACACTCAGTAAAAGTAACGTCTGGATATTTTTCAAACTGGAAGAACATTGTATCGATGAAGGATTTGAAACTGTTAGGCATGAAATCCACGATTATCATGTATTGATGTTACATCTTCTTCTAGTTGCAATCCGAGGGATATTGCCAAATGATGTCAGAAATGTGTTAGCCATATTATGTTTCTTCTTCAACGCTGTCTGCTGCAAGATAATTGATGTAAACTCTCTCGATGATTTGCAACGTGAAATTGTGGTCACATTATGTCAACTGGAGATGTATTTCCCACCATCGTTCTTTGACATAATGGTGCACTTGATAGTACACATTGTTCGAGAGATCCAATATTGTGGTTTGGTATACTTACGCTACATGTACCCTTTTGAACGATACATGGGAATTCTAAAGGGTAGAATGAGGAATAGATATCGACCAAAAGGGAGCATAATTGAAGCAACAGTGACTGAGGAAGTCACAGAATTTGTGACGGATTATTTGAATGAAGCGGAATCAATCGGTATCCCAAAACCACGACACTACAGAAGATATAAAGGCAAAGGTGTCATTGGAAGAAAGATTGTGCAAGTACCACAGAAACTAATTCATCAAGCACATCTGTTTGTGTTACAACACCTTGAGGTTATAGAACCTTTTTTTGATACTCATATGAATGAGTTGAGACAATAAAATCCTACCAGAGACCACATTTGGCTTACAAAAGAACAAAACCGAATGTTTGTCCAGTGGTTCAAAGATTATGTGTTTGAAAAAGCATCATCAAATTTAGAAGTTTTCAGTGAAGAAATCAGATGTTTAGCAATAGGACCTGATCCTAATATTTTATCATTTGAAGGGTATGACATTAGTGGGTATACTTATTACATTGCGCGCCAAGATGCTAAATCAACAAACTAGAACAGTGGAGTAAAATAGAAGCGGTATTCAATGAGTACCACATCGGTAACTGTTCTCAACCAGTGATGAGCTCTAGCTGGTATTACGGTGTTATCGAGAACATTTGAGAGCTAGACTACCATATTGATTCGTTTCTAGTGTTCTGCTGCAAATGGGTGGACAACCGACATAGAATCCAAAACTATGGAGGGCTTACATTGGTTGATCTCAAACGTACCAGTTTTAAGGATGATCAGTTTTTTATGGGGAAAGATTGTGACCAAGTGTGGTATGTTCAGGCTCTAAATGACTCTAGATGGTTTGTTGTTTTTCCAGGTAGAAGACCGGTTCTGATTGAAAAATAAAATGAGGATGATGATGACAATGAGATGACAGAAGGAACAACATTGTTTCCCGCGGGGTTGCGGGATTTGAATGATGATACCCATAACGATTTGATTTATGCACGGTCAGACCATAACGAGGGTGTTTAGGTTGATAGCACCAAATGATAGAAATTTCCACCCGTGCACTGAAGGCTAATAAAGGTCCCTCCACAAAGCCGGTACAGTTCAATGAGTACCACCAGCCGTACGGTAATTGGAAAAAGGATTATGTTGCATATGCTGGCCACCTAGTCAAGACTTACTGCAACATAAACCGCAACTGAAAGCAAGTGCCACAATCATTGAAGGACACTATGTTTGGGCTTCTTCAGGTATGTTATTTTTTTATAATATGTTATATGATTTTGGAGTTTCTCGTTACATGTGTTACTAACTAACTAATTGTTTATGTAGGCTCGATTCGGCATAGATCCTTCTCTCAAGGATGATGTGCTGAAAAAAAGGGCGCAACAATTCCGTGACCATAGAAACTGGCTGTCCGACAAGTACATTCATGGAGGTTCTCAAGACCCAAATTCGGATGATCTGGAAGGAGCTGGAGAACTGCCACCCTGGGAGGTGTACGAGGGCATCACTAAGGAGCAGTGGATACAGTTTGTTGAGTATCATCACAAGTCAGAGTACCAGGTAGATCTAATTGATTTGTCTTTTATACATTTCGGTGGGTTTATTTGCTTATTTGTATCTTACACATTATATATGTATTTGTAGGCTTTTCGTGCGAAACAACAAGCCAATGCAAAGAAAAATCTATACCCGCATCACTTAGGCGGTAAAGGTATTGTCGAGCGCGTACCAGAGTGGGAGCAACAGGGCTTGCTTCCGACGGATGAGTCACTGGATCCTAGCGCCAGGAGGATGAAGGTCTGGAAGTTGAGTCGAGTGCCAAAAAACTCGACGCCGGAAAATCCTCAGTATGATGACGGCACGAGAGCCATTATCAATCAGATGATGAGTATCTAATTTCGGTACACAAGTTTAATAATTGTTTACGTAACTGTAAACTAATGAATTATGTTATTTGTGTGTTTTATAGAAGGAGTTAAGCTCTCAAGTTACTGAGGGTTCTTGGACTCCGAGCAGACAGAATGATCCCCTTTCTCGCGCTTTTGGAAAGGTGGATCATCCTGGCCCTAGTATTGGTTTTGGTGGACAAGTTGGTATCCGCCAAGCTTTTGGCAATCCCGGGTCTAGGAGCTCACAGGGAAGGATGATCAGCTACAATGAGCATTTGAAGATAATTGCTGATCTAGAGCAGAAGATCAGGGGGAACATTAAGCAGGATCTTCAGAATATGGTCGCTGAAGAGTTGTCCAAAATACGCTCACAGATGTTCAGCAGTCAAGAGGTGACTAGACCAACACTTGGACCATCAGTTGATCCTGAGGAGAGCACACCAGTACGGCAGAGTAGTGTGAACTCGGCAGATCCCTATCCACATGCATCTCTTCAGGTTAGATTGTGTCTGTCTAACCCTTCTCTACTTAATGTTCAGGATCCCCTTGAGTGCACGTTGTTCATGCCGATGGGAGGTGAGGATGTTATGGTGGGGTGAGGTAAATTGTTTCCCTCATCTCATACGGACATCATGCATGGTGAACCACTCCGACAGTATCATGTCCGAATGCTTGTGGATGATTATGTGGCAGAACATGCTGATGTTTCTCTGTCGGTACCTCTGCCACAAAGACGAACACTTCGGTCTGCAAAAACACTTACAATCCAGTGGCCGATTACATGGGTCAAAATCCCGAACCAGGTAAACACAATGAACACTTATTCTAAAATTATAATTATGTAATATTTCAATTAGTATATGGTTTAGAGTGAGTCACTTAATCCTAATTAATCAACAACTTAGGAAAATGTCAAGTCGAAAAAAAGTATAGAGAAAAAGGAAAAAGTGTTGCCACACCAGCTCCTACGAGGACATCTACCAATTTCGCGATGAGACATGATTTAGTAGAGCGACACATATTGGATGGTGTGTCATAGTACATGCGACTTCTGCACTCGGCATTGTTGGTGACGTCACCTCACAATGATACGATCATTGTGGAGGATGTCCAGGGTCTTTTTCACCACCACGAAGCCGAAGGGAGGACTCATCAGTTTGATATATATATGTCCGACTTCGTGGATGTATTCAAGAGGGACTGGTTAAATGTATCGATTCTCAAGTCAACTATCATGTGAGCAATCTCATACATTTTCCTATCTTAATGCAAGACTTGAATTATTTGTTGTACAAAAACACCGTTCACTGATATTGTTGTCTTTATGGTGCAGGCATATGCAATTTAAGGCGTTGCGAGGTTATTAAACTAACAGCTTCAGATTCCTATGCCCTGCTACATGTTGCGATTTGACTATGTCAATGGACTTGCAAGGTCTTGTGCAGTACTTGACGAATGCAATAGTTGAATGTGCAGATAAGTCATACATTATGCTGCCATATTATCAGGGGTAAGTCATACTTCCACATCTTATTATGTTTTATTTATAAGTTATGTTATTCGTGTTATGATTTCAATTTTATTCTATGTGAGCAGTCGGCATTGGTAGTTGTTGGTTGTGGCCATGAAGCACCCGAGAGTCTTTCAGTTTGACTCGCTTTGTGGGAGGGCCAAGAAGCCACATATAGCATCGCCTCTAATGAAGTGAGTGAGCTATTTAAATTATACAACATTTGTCATAATTTAATAAATTGTTTCATTATTTTTTATTAATCTGTGTATTACATCCAAACTGTTTATTTTGTATAGTGCCTTGAAAGCTGCACTTTTGACAATGCAAAGGCAAGTGAAGAGCATCCCGTGGACTCTAGCGAAGGTAGTTTTACTTATTTTGTGTGAATAGTTAACATGTTAATAGTAGACCTGCAAGCATGACTGATAACATCCATGTGTGAATGTATAGTGTCCAGTACAGCCTAGTGGATCATAATGTGGTTACTATGTTATGAGGTTTATGCATGACTTAGTAGCATCATCCATGCTTTTGTCAGAAAAGTCATTGGACAAGGTATAAGACTATCTTTGAAAGTCTTTGTTTATATGTAATTTTATCCTTTGTCGCACTTTGCATAGTTTCTCATTAGTATTCATTTTTGTTTGTACAAGGCTTTCGAGGATCCGGTGGGCAGAGGACATTATCAAGAGAATCAGATAACTGAGGTGCTCGAGGAATGGTTAGAATTCATCTCCACTGACATACTTAATTAGTTGATTATTATTAGTTTAGTTTGCATTGAACGTAGTTGTGTCACAGATGTATTAAATTAGATTGAAATGTAGTGAATTGTATTGTAATGGGGTGTGGTGAAGTGTGGTGTGCCGAAGTGTGGTGTGGTGAAGTGTGGTGAACATCTAATTCCGTATTGTGTTATGAATTTTCTCTCTTTCTTTGCATATATTGATGTGTGCCGATGCTAGTGGCCGCTTTATGGGTTTATGGTATGTTACAAAGGCGCCCCACTGTGGTGGCAACATTATATAATGTTTTTACAAGTTTGTTTGATTATGTGGTGTATTTGGTCCATTTACAAGCTGGAATGGAAAAAACGAAAAAAATAGTATCTATTTCGGCGGTTCCTAATACAGAACCGCCGAAATAGGTTGTTTGGTCAACGTAAATCTGTCAAATACCATATTCCGGCGGACATCTATTTCGGCGGTTGCTAACTAAGAACCGCCAAAATAGGTTGCTAGGTCAACGAATTGATCTTCCACAACCGCCGAAATAGGTGGTTTTTCTACTAGTGTTAGTTTTTATTTTATTTATTTATTTTTGTTTAGGTCTATTTATTTATTTTTATTTTTATTTATAGGATTTTGTTTATTTTGATTTTATTTATCTTTTTGTTCATTATTGTTTTTATTTATTTTATTTTTATGTACATATTTTTATTTTTATTTTCATTTGTCTATAATTAATTTTTCTTTTTCTTTCGAGGTACTTTGATCTGAAGGTTGGATATTACAATCCGTCACGAGGTTGGCCAAGATATTACAACCAATGGGTTGTGTGTGAAAGGTGTGAAGGAGAACACGAGCATGTTATTCGTTCTCTTCTGGATTGGAGGATGCAATAAGAGATTTTATATCGGCTTGCCCTCTTCGAGGGCGGTCATGTGCCAGACATGTGGAGGGAACCATGAGAGGTCTCATTGCCCAGTTAACTCTTCTAGTCTGGAGGACGTCATGAGAGAATACTTTTCGGATTGCAAAGCAAGTTTTGCTAGGAATAAGACCCTCATGACGAGCTTGGACGCCTTGGGAGCTCGAATAGTTCACCAGCTTAATTGTGAAATGGTTTATGAAGTCGAACAACCAACTGTAGTAGCTGAGTTGAGTAATACGCAGCTTGATCCAACGATCCCTGAAGTTTCTAACACATTAGAGGTGGAGATCATGGAAAGACCAGAGCTAGAGATTAACGAATTAGTGAAGCTACAGAGCTAGAGATTGATCTAATACGTGATGTTGCCAGTCTATTCCCTCTCCACCCGTACCTGAGCTAGAGAGTCTTCCAGTCAACCTAGCTTGCACTTGTTGTTGAACCGTTAGAGAAAAGTTACCTCATCGATTTCAAGGAGCCCTTGATTCCTATTGACGTTGATTTTCCCGTTGGTTCTTCCTTTGAGCTTCCATCGGAGGACAAGGATGTTTACATTCTTGAATTTGAGAAGGAGGACCAGCCACAGTGTGATATTCACGTTAAGGATCACCCACCTCAACACAACCACCTGGCGTATGGTTGATGGAGTTTGCACTTTTACATTTGAAGTGTTGAGGCTACTTTTCCATTTGATCAGGGTCGCTTTATGAAGATATATCCCATCCACCATTTGGCGCCCACATCGACATTCATATTCAATCCTGGATGACCTCAAGGGTATGGTCTAGCCAAAGGCGTTAAAGAAGAGCAGTTGGCTGGGAGGCAACCCAGCGTTAT
>CM041783.1:73543600-73631731 GCA_023374045.1 Limonium bicolor
AAAATATGTTCATGCTGCAACTTGTTTTGAAGAGCACGAATTATGATGAAAAATGGTGTAATTTTTTAATTTTGCACTTACATTTCATAAGTTATAACACTTTGAAATTTTAATATACTTTTCTTACTGAAATACCCCCGAACTTAAATATGGTGATTAAATTATTCTAATATAAATTTTAGAGGCCTAATGATGCCTAAAGAGCTTTGGTGAAGAAAGTAAAACCAGAAGAAAAGAGAAAACGCGTAAAAATAAAAACGTAAAAACGGGTGTTACGCAACCATAGGAGATATATGACCTCGATTAGGATCCTAGATGGATTCCTAAGGCTTAATTATGCCTAAAGAATATGTGGGAACAATTCCTGAAGAAAACGAATCCATATAGTGGGTTAAAAACACTAATGAAGTTTTATAGCACGTTTTTCAAGAAAACCGGAAACGTGACTTTGAGTGGTCAAACAGACCCGTAAAAATTATAGGTGACTATATAAATATAATTAAATATTAATGGAATCTTAAGAACCATTAAAATTAAAGAAACGAGAAAACCCTGAAAATGGGCCCAGTTAGTGAATAGTGCCAAACCGAGAAAATTAATGAGCATTTCTTGCGAAAAGACAAAAACGACCCCAGCTTAATTAACTGATGGGGCCAGTTTTTAGAGTGTGCCAGTACTCCCCTCTGGTAACTAATAAGCTAGACGACTAAAGTAAAAAGAAAAAAGCAAAAGTAAACAAATACTTTACTTTTCCCCCTCTCTCCTCTCACTCTCACATTTCTCCCCCTCTCAGCCGTGTATTCTCCTTCCTCCCAGCCGTCTCCCTCCTCCTCTCTTCTACTGGAACTGATTTTGAGCTCCCTCCCATGGCAGCTCACATTCCTCCTCATGCCCAAGCCACACAAATGCTCCAAATAAAAAACTAATCACATATTCTTGCTCCTCTCATCAAGATCTATCTTTCCATCTTTTCAAAATCATCAAAGGTGAAGTTGACCACCATGGTTATATCCTCATTTGAGGAGAAAACCATATTTTCTGGAGCTAGAACATCTCCCCGGTGTTTTATGGTAAGAAAAATTGCAAAAAGTCCATTCTTCCTTCCCTTCTTATGTGACCGAAAATGGGTCCTCATTGTGCCTTGTTCTTTCCATGTTTGAGCATTTATTCAAGTCTTCAATGGTGGCTGGAAGCCATTCCTTGATTCATAAGCAAAAACCCATTCTAGGGTTCCAAAGTTAAATCCCTAATTTTATGCTCTAAGCACCTTCCTCTTGTGTCCTAGATCAATTGATGAATCTAGGTATATTATTTAGTGTTTAATTCCCCCATTTGGGTGTTGGTCTAGAGAATTGGGCAATTGGATTGCCTTGACCGATTTTGCATCAAGAGGAATGGAGAAGAGAAAGAGAGGAAAGAGAGAGAGAGAAACTTGGAAGATTAAGGTAAATAGCTTACCTTAATGACTATATTAATTGCTTTTGAAATTTTGGGATGAGGAAATAAAAAGATGAATCAAAATCTGAACCGAAAATGTGTTTGATTATTAGAAGAGAAAATTGTAAATTTAATTGTGATTTAAGGGCCTAAGAGACATGCATTTTATATTTATGCATTATATTGTGTTTGGTGAATTGAGGATGATATTTGGATAAATTGCGTGCTGGTAGAACCCACTATGGGTTTGGTTAGTTTTGAATTGAATTGGGTGAATGATATGAGCATTTGGGAATGTTAGGATTGTAGGTGAACTATGGCAAAATTTCAGTAGAAATATAGTGTTTTAGGTGGTGTTATGAGTTTGGAAGGCCTAAGGCTATCTAGGAGTGGAAGGATTTTTTTTGAGTTGATTAAACATCTTGAGGTGTTGGTTGAAGAAGGATAAGGAATTGTGCAAAATCTGTAGCAAATGTGTGGAATAGGAATGTTTGAAATTCCTAGGGATGACTAAGGTGTAGAGCTTTGAAAATGAGTGTGTGGATTTGGGAAATAGAGATGAATAGTAGGAAGAATTGGAATGGTCAAATGGTTGAGGTGAAGTTGCAAACTATCAAAAGAGTGTTTGGAGATACACAAGTGTGCACAATGTGCACGAAAGGAGAAAATGAGAATGCAAAATTGTAGAATTAAGCTAGAATTGAAGGAAGAGTTTGATCAATCTTTTAGGAAGGTTTAGAGCATGATTAAGGTGCTAAAACATGCTAGATTACTTGTGGAAAGGTTAGGAAAAGATTGGGTAGGAATTGGGGTTGGATTGGAGTTTAAAAACTATCAAATTCAACAGCTCCGGACTTGGTCCGGGTTTACAAATAGGTACACAAACCCGGACCACCTTAAAAATTAGCCAGAAAGTGCTCCAGGGGTTGGTCCGGGTTCGTAACCCCGAACACAAACCCGGACCGACATGAAAAATAGGTAGAACATGTATCCAGGGATTGGTCCGGATTTACAACCCGGACCAGTCCAAATTTGCCCCATAAAGTGTTTTTAAGCAACCTAATGATGGGGAATTGATTGGTGATGGTTTTAGATGATAATTAGACTTGTTAATGACATGTAAAGGTCATTAAGGTATAAACAAGGGTTAGAATGAATGTGTAAGTTGAGAATTTAAGATCACATGAGTAAAGTTAAAATTAACTGGGCAACGGGGTTAACCACGGGCGCATTAACCGTTCAGACTCCGTATTACCGTATGTTAATAGAAACATTCAAAATATGATCAGAGATTCTGGAAGTACCTAAGGAGCGTAAGATGACACGTTAGAGTAAATCCTTGGTGACAAGTATGGATTTCTTGCAACTTGTGTCCTACCGAGTCCTCTTGGCTTGTGTGCTGTTTGCTTGTGTGCCGGCCATAAATGTATGAAATTTTTTTATTACATTGTTATGTACCTTGATGCATGTTGTATGTGCTAACCATCCATGTTTGATTGTGAGGTCTAACTTAGAGCTGTAGACTAACTCATAAGTGAGTAAGGATTGGCTAGTGACTCTTAGAAAGAGTCGTCCCACAAATAATGTGAAATGAAAAACACATAAGAATTATAAACTAAAGAACAACGATAGTTCAAGCATTATGAACTCACTCAATGTGAAAGAGTTATACGGGACTAGTAAACTCCCATTACTGTTAGAGAACCGAATCAAAACAACCACGAATTAATTAATAGTGGAGGATATAACGAACCTCTATAGAGAACAACAATAGTTCAAAGTTATGAATTCATGAGAGAAGTAAAAGATATAAGGGACCATCAAACCCCTTCCAAGATAGTTGACCTCCTATATGAGGATCCGACCCGGTATGAGACCCGAATGTATAAGTAATCAAAATGTTAGGGCAACCCCTAATTCTGAGAATGCAAGAACTTGAGAAAATTCCCTAAGTTATTAGATGACATCGAGAGTGATGCTTCTAGACTAATATACATAAATATGTTATGACTCGAGAGAGGAGTATTTGGGAATAAGAGAAGTCCGGTAGAGATACGGACATTTGTGAGATTAAGGAACTAAGAGAGTAGTTATAGTTACTAGTTGAGCCTTCCCACCATGCTAGACCCGGTAGTGGGTCGAAACCGGGGAAGTAAGACTAGTAACGTTAAAGCCCGGTGGTGAGTCTTGTGAATGTCTCGGTCCGGAGGTCATGTGTATTGACTTAAGAATTATTTGAGAGAGGAATAATTGTGAAAGTAAGAATGAGGCGTGCTTGAGGTAGAAACCCTCAAAGCCTAATGAGTAAGAAATGTAAACTAACTAACTTATGTGTTAGTTTGTGATTGTATTCCTATATTTGAATACTTGTGAATGCGAGCCTGTTGTATGTTTATTGCACTTCATGATTTGATTTAAATAAAATCAATCGCATGCAAAGATGATAATTAGTTGAGTGTGGCCCGGTAGTAGCGGGTTGCTCGACTTCTATACCAGCAAAGGTGTCTTAGCCCCTTTAGGGCCACCCATTATTTTTCAGGTACCCTAATGATGAATATAGTTTGAGAGTAGGACGGGGATGGTGGTTAAGCATGGGTAGTTGATTGAGTTCAATTGTAAATGTATGTATTGATAGGGTAAGTCCGAAAGTATATCGGCATAGAGATTGTAGTTGACTCGGTATGATATTGATTGAGGATGTAGTATGTGACTCGGTTTAGTAATGAATGAGTTTTGTATTTGTATAAGTGCTCGGAATTTCGGTCCATCAGACCGACTTGTATTTGAATTAGGCCTTGTTAGTTACGTGGTGACTAACGTCATTGTATCACCCACCGTTTGTATTAGAATTCCACTACGAATCTAATGATGAATGAGACAGTTTAAGTGTTAATGACGAGATTAGCGGTACGGGTGTTACACTTACTCACCCAACCAGGGTGTGACAATGGCACAAAAGGTGGGTGGCTTCAGATTTATATTTTTCTTTTTTGTCTCCCCTAGCAACAAGGTAATATTTGTAGAAGTCTTTTTTTATTCAGTGCATATGGTCAATCTCCTTTACATGTTAGTTGTCATTGTATGGCATAAAAACACACTCAGTTTAAGCTGAGCTAAGAGATTTCATTTTTCTTCTTTTTCTTCTGCATACTTATAACTTCCATTTTCTTTGATGAAATTTAATGATTGGTACAGATAGAGAGAAAATATTTTCATTACCATAGAGATAGATATTCATATTTTCTTAAGATCTATTTTTTACTTTTTTACATTGTCTTCAAATCTTCATAATGTGGGGTAACTTTATGATTCTTCCTGTTGAAGGAACTCACATTAACTCCAGGATGTTACTCTATATTGAGGAATTGCTCAATAATCACTTGTAAGTTTATGTAGCTTGATTAAGACATGGAGCATATTCTCTCAAAGAATGATATGGCGTAGAATTTTTGTAGAAAATAGCAAACCAAAACGAAAATTGAAGGAGTAAATTCACCTTTCTACATGATTTTCAAATTAACTTTTTTTCCATGTTGAACATTCCATTTGGTGAACAGCAAACAATTATACAACATCAAGTGAAGAAAAACATCATCTAACAATAAAGTATTTGACTATGTTGACAATTTATCTATCTATGGAGCTCTATATTTCCTCTCTTGATGAATAGAGTGCACTATGTGCCATGTATCATTTTTTCTATCTCGTGTTTGTTAGAGTATAATTCGTGAGGGGATTTAATTATCTCTATGGGGGAGTATCAAATGTGATTTCTAATATGGTAATGAATAAGGAGACAATGATTGACGAGGTTTGATCTTAAATGATCTACCCACGGGTGGGCTACAGAGGTTTTACTATAAATGGAAGAGAATATGTTGGAACCACATATGATATCATCAAAATAAATCTGTACAAGGATTATATTATCGGAAGAATATGTAATATAAAAAGAGTTTAATCTACCTTACCTATAGAGAAGCCATTTTGAAGAAGATAAGAAGAGTCTTTCATACCAGGTGCAGAGGGCTTGCTTGAGGTTGTATAGTGTTTTGTGTAACTTATACATATAGTCTAGATGTTTGAAATCAGCAAAAACCGGGAGGTTGTTCAACATATACTTCCCTGTCCACATATCCGTGGAGAAAGACAGTCTTGACATCCATCTGCTACTAGTTGAATCCTTTGTCTATGGAAAATGCAATCAACATAAGGATTACCTCCAATTGTGAAACTGATGCAAAAGTCTCGTCATAATCGATTCCTTCTTCTTGATTGTATCCTTGAATCACCAGACGAGCTTTATTTCGGGTGATAATTCCTGCATCACCAAGTTTATTCTGAAAGACCCATCTGGTGCCAATTGTTTGTTGGTGAGTGGGTCGAGGTACTAATAAATGCCCAAAAAGCACACATTCTTGGGTTTCTTCACATTCTTGGGTTCTGTTAGTGAAATAAATGGCCGAAAAGCTCATAGGTTCTTAGTAATTTAACTATAAGTAGGGACTCTTGTATCAAGGGGGTAAGAATGTTATGGAGTGGGTGAGAGGAAGCATGTTTAAATTGGTCTATGGTAGAGGATTGGGTGTATCATGTGATTGTGTGAACCATCTGGAATGTGATCAGAGTGAGCAAAATCCTCTAGGTTATACATGTTGTCAACTGATGGAAAATCAGAAGGAGTGTGGTTCAAAAGTTGGAGTCTCTTTATCGGAAGGATTGAGAGTGGTGTCGTGAGACTATGAGTGTCATCTTGGATTCGTACGACGGAGACAAATACTGTGTAGGATCAGGTAAGAGACCATCAGGGGAAAAATCAAGTCCATAGTAGATGAATCAATATTATTGAGTTTATCAAACCTAACGCGGGGGACTTTCTTCCAAACAAAGATTTCATTTATTAATTACACGATAGGATTTACTCTTGGAAGAATACCCTAGAAAAACCCCCTCATCACTCTTTGGAGAAAACTTGCCCAAACTGTCCTTACCCTTGTTATAAATATAACATTTGCAGCAAAAACATCATAGATGCAGTAGATTGGGCTTACTGTTTTGTAAGATCTCATAAGGAGTACTTCTTTTGAAGTTGAGGATGAACATAGGCTCAATTAAGTACATAGCACATTGTATTAACAGCCTCGTCTATAATATCCCATAAATTCCTATTCCGCCTAGTGTTCTATCTGTAGAAAATAGTGCTTCTATTGATTCGAGTGTCGTGTTGAAAATGTCTAGAAATCATTTTCAAAAGAAATGGGGGGGGGGGGGTGTTCCAGAAGAAATGTTCCAAAAGAGGTGTTTCGGAAGAAACTATACCAGAATCTGAGAAAAAAAATAATCGGATCCACCCAAATCCAGGTGTCCACTTGCTATTGTTCACCTTCATACTGGCCTACCAACATTGTCATATGTCTAAACTGACTATACTTTATGTGTTAGTATTACGTGTGTATTTATCTTGGGATTAAGCAACCGCCTTCGATTACTTACCATTGAAGTAATCCTCTGTTTACCTCATATAGTACCATTAGCGTTCTGAAACTTAGTCTCTAAATAAACACGTCGTCACACTTCTGTAATATAAGATAGTTGTCGTAACTCACTTAGAAGGATAGGAGGCCCAAACTGAAAGTTAACTAGTTAGAAGCCAAGGGAGAAAAGGTGAAGCTGGTGTAAAAAAGTGCTCCGATTAACGTACACGTCTAAAGTGGGAGGAATAATTTTGTAGCTGGTAGAGTAAGGTAAGTCGTTGTATTCACCAAAGTGTGTATCTTGGAGATAATTGTAGCTATGTCTTGTGTTTGAATATTGGAATGGTTACGAACAACTTGGATAAGTTAATATACTCTATTTGGAAAGAGTTTATGTTGAAAGTCGTCGTGTTTATCCGTTTGAGTACCGTGTTGTAAGTTGTTATGTTCACACTTTTATGTGTGCGCTTGGTGGTTATACTTGGTTTTACTAATATTATGGTGTGAATTGTTGGGTTAATTTGTATATGGTAAAAGTAGTGGTTATACTCTATTTCCAGTGGAGGTTGTTCTAATCATTGGTTGTATCTTTGCTCTTGGATTAAAGGAATTGTTGAACACTTTACCTTGTGTGTGAATTATTGGTCTTCAGACATATGTCTTGTGTGTTTGGAAAGAGGGAAGTTTATTATGGATGTATGGACAAGATCTTACACTAGAATCATACCACTACCAATGAATTGTGGTAAAACTCATATGAATCGTCGTGGTCTCCTATTGTGAGTTCGGAAAGCATTTGAACTGTTGTGGTCTCTTATTGATTCCGGAAAGCATATGAATCATTCTGGCCTCTTATTGAGTCTGGAAAGCATCTGAATCGCTGCGGTCTCTTGCTTGGAGTCCAGAGAGTTTTTGAATTGCCACGACCCTTTCCTCGGGTGTCCGAAGAGCATGTGAAAAGGATGAGTGCCTCGGTCCCTTTCTCTGGGTAGCCAAAGAGCATTTGATTGAGTTAGGGATTGGTTCCTTTCAATAGAAAATTATGTGGTATATGACTGATGGGGTATAAATAGTGTGTCTGGAAAGCATTTGACCGAACTAAGGCTTTATCCCTTATCATGGTGAATTTTGTGGTATATTTGGTATGTGTATGTTGGTTATAGCAAATTATGCTACTTGACTGGTGGGGTACGTTTGGTAAGTTTGGTTACTTGATGGATAACAATTATTTTAGTTATGGAGTATGGTTTGTTAAGTGGTTTATGATTATTGGGAGGTCTGATTATGTGGAAAGTTTAGTTACTTGTTGTATTTGAAGATATTATGGATTTATGTGTGCTGAGACTCGATACTTTGATGATTGTTATATCATGCTAAAAGCGTTTCAAAACAAAATGAATTTTACATGGTGAAACGATGATTTACTTAGTTTAACTGATTTGTGCAATCCTTTCTGTGTTGTTTGGATTTATGGCTGCAGGTTGATGATTGAGGTTGAGCTATGGGGAAAGAAGGGAAAGATATGACCTATAATAGAACTATAGGTTGTACTAATGTTAATAATTTTGGTTAAGTGTGGAAACCTTCTGGAAGGTTGTTTTTGAAAGGGCGATAGTGTAACCGTGAGTTCTTTCGGAAGATAGTTACTGGAAGAATCTCCTCTTTTTGGGAAGTTTTACCAGCTCATGTAAACCTTTGTTTATCAATGAAAGATATGTTTTGAATATCGTTGGAGTTAGTTATAGCCTTAGCACTCACTTGAGTGAGTGTGGCAGTAATACCCCAATAGAAGTTTTAATTGTTTTTGCTGCAAACTTTATTAAGTATAATATATAAATGGTAGAAAATCAGGGTGTTACATCAGCCTAGTAAGATGGAGCTAATTAGCTGTCTATGAGCATTATGCGTGTCATGTCCACCAGCATTCTGTTTTTATGCTCTACTATTCATTTTGTTCTGACGTCCTGGCTGAAGAAGTCTGATGACCGATGTCATGGTCCCTGCCAAACTCATCAAACAAACGGTTACAGAACTCTATTCCCTAGCTATTTCTCAGGGTTTTGACTTTAGTGGAGTATCGATTTGATAATAATTTAAAGAGTTTGTCAAATACATTAAAGGTTTCATTTTTTGAAGCAAAAAAATTTTACCCAAGTCCATCAAGAATTGTCATCTACAATCACTAAGATATACCTTACCACTTCGACTTTGAACACATATAGGACCAATCAATCCATATGAATTAATTCAAGAGGAGAGCTTGTGGAGATAATGTCTTTACTCTTAAAAGAGAATCACACAAGCCTCACACATAGAGTCTGTCGAAGGTTATGTCAGGTAAACCAATAACTAGCTCATTTCCTCTTAATTTGTTCAAGAGCTTATGATGAGCATGTCCAAGCCTTCATGTCCCACAATAGATGGCTCCTAGTTTGAACATTCAAGCATACTTGATCATTTAGGTGTGAAGAGGTAAGACAAATCTTGTATAAGTTGCCTTCCCTTTGTCTAGTAGCTTTTAAAGCACCTGTTCTTTCATAAAAAACTTAGCAATCTTGAGATGAGAAAAACACTAAGTTAAATCTGTCACAGATTTGGGAAATACTTAAGAGACTATGTGAAGTCTAGTTACCAGATGGACTCCATCTACCTTAAATTTTGAAGGATCACCTACAGAATTGACACCAATGATCTCTCCTTGGTTGTTATTGCCGAAGGTAACCTTCCCTCCTTTGTAGGTTGAAAGCGAGTGGAATTTATTTGAATTTCAGTCATATCTCTTGAACATTCGCTATCCAAATACCAGTAATCGAACTCCTTGCTCACTTCCATATACAAAAAGAGAATTACTTGTTAGCTTTGGGAACCCATATATACTTGGGTTCCCTTTGATGACCTGATTTTAACTTCACACGAGCTTTGAGAAAGGTTGAGTCTTCTAGTATTAAGGACTAGTCCTTTCAAAGTTTCTCGCACATAGTGTCTCTATGACCAAAATTTCCATAATAGACACAGATCTTTGTTGGAGGAAGATTCACATATTTACGATTGCTCTTCTCCATAAATCAAAATTTTCTTTCTCCTTCTACCGTCTATGCTTGTTTTTGGTTCGGAAACATTTTTGGACACGTTAAATTTACTTGTGTGCCACTCAAGTTTGGACAGAGTGGGTATTGTTGCTAAGCAAAAATTTACTATCTCCTAAGAGAGTTTTCAACTTCCTTCCAGAGGTTTTCGCGATCTTCACTTACTTCTTTTATCTTAGAATTGACCCACTCTAGCAATTATGAAGGCAATATTTGCTTAACAAATTAATAAGCTTGAAGGCAAGGGCATTATCTTTTTCTCTTATATGCTTGTTAAGTTGATCAACAATGGATCTCAAGGTTTTTGTTTTGATTTATATACTCATTTTGCATTGAACAACATTTATCAGAGATCACAGCTAGATCTGTCTAGAGAGACTATCAGAATCTTCAACTCTTCCTAACTATTATGCGTAGACTTGTAGTAGTACAAGCATCAATTGCTTCCTTTTAAGGGAACCAATTTGAAACTTGTACTCCTGAATATCTAACCGTAATGAGTAGGCTAGATTTCTTGACTCATCAGCCTCTTCTTTAAGGGGGTTAATGATGATGCGCGAGTTGTGAGATATGAGATTTATTTGTTATATTTTGCCTTATAAACACTTGTATCAGTCACAATTTTTGAAATGAGAGTGAGAAAACCTTTTGGTGTAATAATGGAGATCAGTTTCGAGATGAGATCGAGTTACCTCATTGTCAGGAATCATGGAATGATCTGTTCGTGCGCCATCAGACATACTAGCCCAGTAGACTCTATTTGGATTCATTGGAGTCCGAGTCCCCCCATCCCACACTAGCAAGCAATGATTGTCCTTGTGGCTTCCCATATATTTTTAAGAAGGGACAATCCTTCTTAAAATGACCTGTCTTATTGATAAGTGTCCAAATGAGCATGTTTATAGGTGTATTTCATATATATATTAGCACTTTCTCTTGCTCATTTCTCCACTTCGATTAGTTTTCCTCTAGTTTATGTTTTATTGTTTATCTCACAAATCTATTGTTTTAACATGAGGAAAACCTAGCTGGGAGTAAAGTAGACGAAGAGACGAACGCATAGACGCAAACGGCTCAGAAAACGGAGTCCAAACGAAGAATCTAGAGCCGGTCAAAGTTTGAAGTAAAATAGGTCACGACCACACTGTGTCCGCGTAAGGACAGGCGGACAGGGAGGCGGTCGCCTTAGGCTTGTGTCCGCGTCTGCCAAGGCGGACAGACATGCAACCGCCTAGCTTTGGGCGGACGCCATGCGGACAACACAAGCAACCGCCTAGCTAGAGGCGGAAGTGTGTGCGGACAACACAAGCCCGCCTAGCTAGAGGCGGACGTGAGTGCGGACAAGACTAAGGCGTCCGCGTAACCAGAGGTGGATACAACGCGCGGACGTGACTAAAAATCATTCGTGAACAGTTTTCTTCTTCGCCACCGACTGTCTGCAACTCGCCATATCCATCTACTCATATCTACCTCTACTTTCTACGCCTACCTTAATTCTCTCACGTGTTTCAGCTCTGTCCCCTGCAATTAATGAGCAATCAATGAAGCAATCAATCTGCAATCAATTCTCACGGTTCTGCCTCTTCCCTTCCTCTATATAAACCCAGCTCCTGCAACCTTAAACAGACGTACGGAGAAAACCAGAAAATCAAACCATCGCTCACCTCATTCCATTCTCTTCCAGTAATTCCTCCCGTACATCACAACACATCATTCAGTCCCCAGAACTCAAACACTCCAATTCACTCATTCCACATACAATAACCTACGTACATGTTCCACTCTTCGTTCTCTTCATTTCTCCATTCACCATTCACGCCTCCGTATTATTATTACGTCCAACCTCTGTCTGACTTATTACCGGTTAATATGTCAGGCTAAGGAGGATTTGCTCCGGGTGAAGGTTTAGCTTTAGTCTGTTTAATTATGTAATCAATATTTCTACTGGTTAAAATAAATACAGTTTGTTACGCTTAAAGTTTATCTCTCGCCATTTTAATAAATTACATGAATTTATTAAAATGCTTTACAAAGTCTATTTTGATCAGACCGGTGATAAATAGACAGGTTAATTAAGCCGTAAATCTGGAGAAAGCTTATTATGATTTAATAGGTTAGTATATTTCAGATGCAATTATAATTCCTCGAATTTAACGTCCGTTTACATAAGTATTGCTCGAACCTTGATTAGACCGAGCATTTTCTGGTAAACGAGTTCTTATGAGTCTATGACTTAGTCCTTAAGATAATAACAGGAATTTTGCCAAACTATTATATTAAACCGGTAGAGATAGCATAATTAATCAGATTATATAAACCTGAACCCGGAGTTCCATTTAATTCATCTGCACTCAGTTATCTTATCTACTATTTATTTCTCTAAAACAAGTCAATTAACTTCCCCCTTTTGTGACAAGCTTAGGAACTATTTATCTCGCTATAAGTCCCACGGTTTGACCCCGGCCGCTTCTGTCTTACTATACTACTGCGACCGGGTTTTATTTGCAGCCCGACGGATATTTTGAGTTTTAATTTCTTTCTTTTATTAATTACACCAGTTCTAACAACTCACGATATAAACCAGTCTGCAAAATGGCGCCATTGTCGGGGACTTGATTTAGTCTAGTCCCTAAGCCCCGGTTAATTCACCTGTTATAATATAAAAAAAATTGTTAATATTATTAAATTGTTAATCCAATTTCGGACATCTGACCTCGGACATTTGACTTTGGACTTCGGACTTCTGACTTTGGACATCTAACTTCTAACATCTTAATATTATTGTCATTTATTTACGTCATTTAATTTCCATTGTCCTTTAATTTCCAGTATACTAACTACTAACCTTAAATTTCTGTCATCTAATTCTCTGTCATTTCTTTCCATTGTCATTTCAATTTTCTGTCATTTCTTTCCATTGTCTCTAACTACTAACCTTAAATTTCTGTCAACTAATTCCTAACATTTTATTTATTCTAACACATAACAAGTTTCTTTTCTCTGTTTTGAGTGGTGAATGCCTTTTACCAGGTCAAACAGCCTCCCAGAAAATATTAATAATCACACGGTTGGTTACAATCCAGAGATCGAGAGAACCTTTCTGCGCACCCTAAGGCAGAGACGAACTTAACAAACATTACCACCACAGTGATAGAATCTGACCCGGAAGCTAACATGGCATCTACACCAGCGACAGTTCGAAATATCAACAGGCCGTCTAACCAAGGACAACAACCTGCTATCATCCTTCCTCACCTTAGCCCATCCGAATACGATGAGTGGCAGAAGCTGAAGCCATATCATCAAATTAGATGTGTAAAGGAGTTGGGCATGTTTGATGGTTCCAGTCCAGACGAAGCCCTGTTACATGTTACAAAATTCTTGCAACATGCCAACAGTCTTACTACAACCGACGCAGTACTCTAGTACGCAAGATTGTCATTATTCCCTCACAGCCTGACGGGAAGTGCGAGCAAGTGGTATCATAGCCTGACACCAAGTACCATCGGTACTTGGGATGACATGGCCACCAAGTTCTACGACAAATTCCTACCCCCCAGCTGAACGTTGGAGATGATTGCTGAAATTTATAATTTCAAGCAACCAGGGTCGGAGAATATTTGTGAAACTTGGGATCGTTTCAAAGGTCTACTACTTACTTGTCCTCACCATGGTCTGACGAAAGAACAAGTATCGCAATTGTTCTACAAAGGCTTGATTGGTCCATGCAGAACAATGGTACTGTCCTCGTTAGGGGCTGACATTCTGAAAAAGCCAGGAGCACACAATTTCTGAACAGCATGGAGTCTCTCTGTGAAGAAATCAGAGACTGGGCCTCCGGTGGATCAAGGAGCGGTACTCCAGGTTTATACCATGTTGGGGAAAGTGATAACAAGTTCGACCAACTGATGAAAAGCCATGAACAACTCATGGAAAGCAATGCTCAGCAGGCAACAAAAGTAAGTACTCTGCAGAAAGTGGTTGAGCAGATGGCTATGAACTCCTACCCCCAGCAAGCTAAGTCGATGATTTCCCGATCATCTACTACCCCTCCAGGCTATGCTCCTCTATCCCAATCATCTCCAACTAATTCTTGTACGCAATGTTGCGGGCCTCATGACTATGAACAATGCCCCCAACTACAAGAATTAAAAACAACAGAAGAGGCAAACTATCTTACCCACAATTCAGGATACAGACAACCTTGGCAACGTAACATGCAATCCAACCTTCGCTACTCAAACACCACAATATTCAAAACCCCATACACTACACTACAACCATCTCAAAATTACAGACCTCAGTCCAATTTTCAAGGAGGCCAAAGGCAATATCAACAACAGCCTTATGGGAATGAAGCTTCTTCGAGTCGACCGACTCAACCTCCTTCGAATCCTGAGTCTGAAATGTCCCAAATGCAAGAGATGTTTAAAGCGATGATGGGTAAGTCCCGAGACACGCAAGATGAAGTCACAGCCCTTCGTAACGACCAAAAAGCCTTGCAATCTCAAATACAACAGCTTCTAACTCAACAAAGACCTCCTGGCCAACTCCCCTCACAAACCAATCCAAATCCAAAAGAGTATGCAAAAGCAATTTACGTAGTGGACCAGCCCATCATATTAGCTCAAAGGGAGCAACAACCCGAGAGTGAAATGGTCCCTGAAGTGGAGCAGCAGGCTGAGGAAGAATACCTCGACATGAACCAATTGAAGCTCTATGCCAAATTAGTTGCGATAAACGAAATGATGGAAGGTCCACTAGACCTTACATCACAGCAACCGGAGAGCAAACTGGTTCATATAGTGGACGACTTACCTAGAATTTGAGTTACTCTATACCACCACCCCCGTTTGAACCTGAGCAAACGGCATCAAACCTTCTGCTTGAGCTTGAAGACAAGCCTTCAGAGGACAACTTCTACCTAAACTTCATGGAGTCTCCTCCCTCTGAAGTCAATTACCGTTATTTTCCCTCCTTCTCTGTGCTATATCCAGAAAATGAGGATAGTTACATCCTCAAAAATGAAGAGGAGGAAATGCTCGCTCCCGCCAGAACATCCAAACAAAACACCAAAATCACCTTCAAGGAGCCATCTCCTTCTGAAGTTGAAATCAATCAGGACTCTTCCTATGAGCCTCTTCAAAAGATGAGGATATTTACATCCTCAAATTTGAGGAGGAGGAGCCATCCAACTTTGATCCTCACACCAAGGGACATCCATTGAAAAATCTGGGCCCTTCTCTAAAGAAAAATAATGCCCACCCAACCCACCCGTGAAGCCCACTTCCACCTTCATTTTCTTTCCAAGAGAGGAAATTTACATCCTCGACTCTGAGCTAGCACCACCACTACCATCTTTCATCCATACGGCTAAACAACAGAAGGAGAATGTTTACATTCTCCAATTTGAGGAAGCACTACAACCATCACCCTGTTTTCAATACAATATTAATGGCAGCAAACACCTCCTTCAAAACCAGGTTTTGTGGAGTTGTCTTTTCCTACTGTAATTGTTGTCGTAATTCTTTGTTTTGATCCAGGTGGTTCGGTCCTACATATTGCCAATTTCCTGTTCCCGGTACTACCATTGTCAACATTCATTTATGATCCGGGATAATAAAGAACATGCGTCTAGCTAGAGACGTTAAACCCGGGCAGCTTGGTGGGAGGCAACCCACTATCTATCTTTGTCTTTCCTTTAATTTAATGTTGTTTTCTTTTTGTACTATATTTCCCTTTTATTTGTTATAATAAAATGCAGGTTTTACTTGAGTTCTTCTCGCTGTGTAGAATGTTCTTTACAGGTTCATTTCATGACATTCCACAGCTGCACTCAAGTGTGGGGGAGCTCTACACACTCTACGAAATCTGGGGAGTACACTCTTTCCTTTATTAATTGCGTGCCCTATTAATTTAATTCCAACTACGCAATGAGGGCATTGCTTGAGCTTACGTGTGGGGGAAGAGCCTTTTCAGGGCATTTTGTGCTTAAATTGTTAAATCTCTCTGCTTATCTTGCATTTGTTCAAAAATTAAAATTATGTACCCTGCTAATGTAGGTTGTTCTCTTTAAAAACAAATACTATTATGAATTGTGGGATAAATGGTACAAATTTTAAAATTTTCATTTGATTACTTTTGAGGAGCATTTTTCTTTTGCGGTGTGACCCAATATTCTGCAAATGGTTGGATTTTATTGCTCAGGGTTTCTTTCTGTCTTCTCTCTTAGGGATTGCTAAGGGGTGCTTCTCTGTTAAAAAAAAAGAAGAATACAAAATATAAGGGACTTGCGAGACACCATTGGTAACCAACAAAGAGTTGAGTGTTCTTGAATACAAAGGCGTGATGCCTACATTTTCTCATCCCTTATGCAAAAGTGAAACAAATGCATAAATCTTTTTTTTCTTTTGTTTTCTCCTCAAATGCCCATTCTTGAGAGAAGTTGGCCATGGTAAAAGTTCTCAGAGTCACCAAAACAATTGAAACATTGGAGTACCTTGGATCATACCCCGAAACTCCATATTTATTTTTACCCTGAGCACACCTATGCCACCAGCAGTTGATTTTTCACACTCCTCAATAAGTTAAAAAAGATCAAGAACTGTTCACTTCTTTATCCTACCCTTCATAATAATATTTGTTAGTATTGAGCATTCCCTACTTACTTAGGTACATGGTTTTGCTTGAGGACAAGCAAAAAGATAAGTGTGGGGGTATGATAAGTGTCCAAATGAGCATGTTTTATAGGTGTATTTCATATATAATATTAGCACTTTTCTTGCTCATTTCTCCATTTCAATTAGTTTTCCTCTAGTTTATGTTTTTTGTTTATCTCACAAATTTATTGTTTTAACATGAGGAAAACCTAGCTGTGAGTAAAGTAGACGAAGAGACGAACGCATAGACGTAAACGGCTCAGAAAACGGAGTCCAAACGAAGAATCTAGAGCCGGTCAAAGTTTGAAGGAAAATAGGTTACGACCACACTGTGTCCGCATAAGGACAGGCGGACAGGGAGGCGGTCGCCTTAGGCTTGTTCCGCGTCTGCCAAGGCGGACGTCAAGGCGGACAGACATGCAATCGCCTGGCTTTGGGCGGACGCCATGCGGATAACACAAGCACCACCTAGCTAGAGGCGGACGTGTGTGCGGACAACACAAGCAACCGCCTAGCTAGAGGCGGACGAGAGTGCGGACAAGAGTAAGGCGTCCCCGTAACCAGAGGCGGACACAACGCGGACGTGACTAAAAATCAGTCGCGAACAGTTTTCTTCTTCGCACCGACTGTCTGCAACTCGCCATATCTATCTACTCCGCCTAACTTAATTCTCTCACGCGTTTTAGCTCTGTCCCCTGCAATTAATGAGCAATCAATGAAGCAATCAATCTGCAATCAATTCTCACGGTTCGTTCTGCCTCTTCCCTTCCTCTATATAAACCCAGCTCCTGCAACCTTAAACAGACGTACGGAGAAAACCAGAAAATCAGACCATCGCTCACCTCATTCCATTCTCTTCCAGTAATTCCCTCCCGTACATCACAACACATCATTCAGTCCCCAGAACTCAAACACTCCAATTCACTCATTCCACATACAATAACCTACGTACATGTTCCACTCTTCGTTCTCTTCATTTCTCCATTCACCATTCACGCCTCCGTATTATTATTACGTCCAACCTCTGTCTGACTTATTACCAGTTAATATGTCAGGCTAAGGAGGATTTGCTCCGGGTGAAGGTTTAGCTTTAGTCTGTTTAGTTATGTAATCAATATTTCTACCGGTTAAATAAATACAGTTTGTTACGTTTAAAGTTTATCTCTCGCCATTTTAATAAATTACATGAATTTATTAAAATGCTTTACAAAGTCTATTTTGATCAGACCGGTGATAAATAGACAGGTTAATTAAGCCATAAATCTGGAGAAAGCTTATTATGATTTAATAGGTTAGTATTTTCAGATGCAATTATAATTCCTCGAATTTAACGTCCGTTTACATAAGTATTGCTCGAACCTTGATTAGACCGAGCATTTTCTGGTAAACGAGTTCTTATGAGTCTATGACTTAGTCCTTAAGATAATAACAGGAATTTTGCCAAACTATTATATTAAACCGGTAGAGATAGCATAATTAATCAGATTATATAAACCTGAACCCGGAGTTCCATTTAATTCATCTGCATTCAGTTATCTTATCTGCTATTTAATTTCTCTAAAACAAGTCAATTAACTTCCCCCCTTTTGTGACAAGCTTAGGAACTATTTTATCTCGCTATAAGTCCCACGGTTTGACCCCGGCCGCTTCTGTCTTACTATACTACTGCGACCGGGTTTTATTGCAGCCCGACGGATATTTTGAGTTTTAATTTCTTTCTTTTATTAATTACACCAGTTCTAACAACTCATGATATAAACCAGTCTGCACTTATTACAGTTAAAGCACGTGATGGAATTTCTGGTATATCTTCCTATGGAATTGAGCAAACGAGTTTGTCAACTTGGTTGGTTCTTCATGAATTTCTTGAAGTTCTTAATGAGGAGGACAAATTCTTCCGTAGTTCCTGTTGTGCCCTCTTCAACAATTATATCTATCAGCTCTACTTTTGCATGCCTAGTAGCATCATTGGTGAAATAGACTCTTACCTGACTAGCCGAGGGAGTCTTTGCCTATAAAACTTGACCAATAATAGATATAGTTTGAGTTGAAATGGAAGTAGTATTACCAAACTTCTTTTTAATGTTCTTCTTGTACTTATCAAGAGAAAGTAGATATGATCCAAGATCATGGACATTCCATTTTAACAAGTCTTTGGATACCTTGGTGGAAATCACGCTTTCAGTCCACTATTCTTGTTACTGTCGAGGAGCTCGTGCAGAACACTCTCTTTGTCCGGGAGTATGCCAAGTTCCCACATAACTATGGTGAATTCATAAAAATGATTGAGTACATCATCTAGTGACTGACCTTGTTTTTTGAGGAAGTTTTCATAATCCATCCTCAATTCTTGAGCCTTGCATTTTTAGCCCTATAATTCCTTCATGAGTTGCTTGAAGGAGTTTCTAAACTTCATTTGCGGACTCACAGTGATTGACTCTTCTTTGTTCAGGAAGGGAAAGACATGTGCATATGGCAAGGTGTGCTTGACGATGCAGCTCGTGTGCCTTTCTCTCTACCGAGGTCCACTGGCTTCTATTGGGAGGAACAAGTGTATCTTTGGTTGTTATAATCTCCCACAATTCAGAGTTAATGGACTCCAAGTGTTGTTCCATATCATTTTTCAATGGTCATAGTTTGTGGACGTGAGCCTATGATGCTTGAAGTGTATCTTGTTGTTTTGATTTGCAAACAGATCCGCCATGGTGTTGTGATTTTATGTCAGTTAAACAAAGCTCTGATATCAATTGTAGGATTGATGGGGTTGACATAGTATGTCTTAGTTTTTAGACTCAGACAAACTAGCTTGGCCAAATGTAACGGACATAGTCAGTCGACAAACGCAGGTACACAATATAGACTCCTTTTATTGCTTAACAAAAAGAATTTACACTACTTACTAAGTAGACAACACCTACCTAGTAAGTACTCTCTCGCGAATCCTAACAATTCTTTAATCGGCTCAAGGGATGGTGAAAGTAATCTAGAAACTGCCTAGTACAAATCTAACAATGAAATGCTTGAGAAATTAAGCTAATAGCCGTGACAAAAGCTTCTCTCAATCTCAAATACAACTCTCAAAGTTCTCTCAAGATGGTACTTAACTCAGACAAGAAAAGCATAATCGCAACTGATAATTCTAACTCTATATAGCAATGCCTCTAGAGTCCTTGAGGGAGTATGTTTCCAAAATTTAAGGACCTAACTGTTTTCTAGCATAAATTCAACCTGACTCACTTTTTGGATGATAAAGATTTGAGAGGGTCGCTGGTGAAAAAGATGCAGAAATAGAAGGGGACTGATTTTTACTGGTATTCTTTTCTATGTACTCATCTAACACCATGTACAACTCAGGTTTCAACCTAATAGACTCTCTCTTCCAACTATCCCCATGCACCTTCTTCAAGCACTAGTCCACAAAGAAAAACTTATATCTAGAATCCAAAACAATAGTAATAGCCATTATGTGCTGAACTCACTCCAATATTTGTTGAATTTTTCAAACCTTGTTGGCCATTTCCTTCACAAGAATCATCATTGTGCATAGCTTCTTTTATGGCCACATAACTAGCGGATACACCATGAAAGAAAAAATTGGATGTTGGATTATTGGTTGAAGAATAATCAATCGTAAGATTGTAGAAGTTACCAATGAGTTGCCTTTATTTTCTTCCATTCCTCCTGGGTAGGACAGTGCTTGATACTATCACCAGTCAAACTCAGTCGTATTAAAGCCTCACGAAAATATAGTGCACTATCAAGCATAAGGTATGTCGAATTCCACCTAGTATCCACATCTTGCCTCAATCTTCTTTTGACATTGACTAAAGTAGAAGTATTAGAAACACACTCGAAAAAAATCTATGTTTTCTACTTTATGACCCTTTCAGATACTTGGCACATTCACGTATCTTGACCATGGATGTGTCAATGAACTTTAGTCCATCTTTGACTACCATGTTCAACACATGAGCACAACAACAGACATAAAAATAAGCACCACAATAAACCAGATTATCCCTATTATTCAATTCTTCATTCAAAAATTATACAGAAAGATCATTAGCATTAGCATTATCCAAGGTTAATGAAATGATTTTCTTATTTACTCCCCATGAAGTAAAGAATCCATAAATCTTTTCAGCTAATGCTATGTCGGTATGAGGTGAAGGCATATAACATAAGTTTAAGATTTTCTTTTGTAAATGTAACACCCCTAATCCTAAACCTGTAATAACGTCGCAAGTCGTAGCATAATAAATAACGATCGCAGCGGAAAATAAAACTATCTATCCTTGGTGTTACACGCCGTTACTCACCCTTGTGAGTAACAAGGCATCCTTACTCCTTCCAACAACTTCAACTCCTCACGCTGTGATGAACAAGATACTGAGCACCCTTAATATTTCAAACCAAATCCAAACTAAATGAGCAACTAACTGAATACAACAAACTCCAAAATACAGTACATAATAAAATTACAAGTGTTTATTAAAACACACCAGCTACCCGGTTTCCCAGCACTCTGGCTTGTGTCTTCTTCAGTAACCTGAAATGTTTTGCCCATTGAAGGGCTCAACAATCGAAATGCTGGTATGCTAAATGTAGTCCTAAGTCATCTAGATTCCTTAAGTCGTTTAGCCATCTTGATATTAGATTCATTACATGATAATCCATTTTACAACAATACTAATAACTGTAATGTTAAATAAACACACAGTAGTTCACCTTTCAATATCATCAAAAAAACAACAACCAAATAATCACACACCAAAATTCCATAACAATAACCAAACAAGATACGCGTATTAATTAACTGTACTTGTTAGTAGGTCACAAGACCCTTATCCTTTTAACCAACCACTTAAACTTTTCCAAATAAATTCCACCTCAGGCGTCATGTTAAGACAACCCTTAATAACTTAATAATGGACAGTAGTCCCCTGGGTTCCAATGGAACCGTTACCAGCTGACCTTATGGCCCTGGATAATTTTTTTGTCCGATCCGGTCGAACCTGTGCACCAACGGTAGTGCCCTCCGCCATTGTCAAATGTGGACAATGGATTCCCTTGAGTGACTCCCCATAGAAGTCTCTCGTAGTGATCATGATGCGCAACCAGAAAGTCGAAACAGTCTGGATTCCTCTCTTATAAGTTAGCCCTTTAGTCAGTGTTACAATATCCAATTCTTGAGTTAAGACCATAACAGTTGACCATTAGTTAGGTTCTCATAATACCTAAAGGTCAGTTAGTCTTGTTCCAGTCTAGATGTATAAACTTCCAGTCATAAGACGTTCGCGTAAAATAAACGCAGTGGTGTCGAGCAATACAGTATACAAGATAATATACATAAATCACAGATATCGCTCTTAACAGTTTAAACACACAACGTCTAGACCTCAGGAAAATCCTTAGGACATTCAGACCACACAATTAACATACCGTTCACCGTGATAACTGGTAGCCTGACAAATTCAAGTTCAATAATTCCTTCCCGTATGCTGTTATATATACATGCAATACCGGGTAGCATTAATATGACTATTTGCTGAATACTACAGTACTGTCACTATAGAACTAATACTCGTAGTATACTAACCCCGTATGTTCTTTATTTTCTCCCTGTTATTTTACAGTGGCTCGAGGTAGTTCAACAGTTCGTTATTTTATGTAACCACACATGTGATAATGAATTTCTGCCTTATAGTATATTTCTATTTCTTTAATCATATACTCATAATTGTTTCCACTTATTCTTTATATTATATCCTTTGGTTATTTTTATTATAACCACCTTTATTTTATAAACTTTACATTATACTACATAATATATGAAATACCCCAAACTTGATAAACATGGATTAAATATCTAATCACATTAATTAAGGCCTAAACATGCCTTAAAAGTCAACTAAGAACAACAGTGGTCAACACAAAACAAGATGTTGCACCCTTCGACTGTTTAGGGTAAATAAATACCCAAATGAACTACTTAGCACCTAAAAATTTGTCCTAAGCATATTAACATATTACTAAACATATTACAATTGTTGGGCAACACTCCAACACAAAGAACAAGCACTTTCATGCTTCAAGGTCAAGAAGGGCAAAAATGTGCTCTAAGAAACCTTAAAAGTCTAATGACCTCTAAATGATATAAAATTGGTTACCATGATCAAATATCATGTAAGGAACACAACAAAACCATTTTCAAAAAGAAAACCAAGCTCAGAAACACCTTGCGACACAAAATGTGCACTAAAACTCCTTAAAGCACGTTTTTGTGTAATCGCCTTCTAAATTGGTTTTAAGTGGGCTAAAAGGTTATAATTACCTTTAAATATGATAAAATATCATATTATAACATGTTGGAATTTAACACCAGAAATTTACAAATTTTTACAAATTTAATATTAAAATATTAATAAAACCCTAAAGTGGGGCCCGTTTGAGTCAACATTGACTAAGAATGGTCAAGAGGTCAAAGTTTGACCCCTTGGACCACATGAGGTCGACATTCACAGGATGAGGAGGTTAAAAATCTCCGCTTGCAAGATAAAGACAAGCCTCCAACATGTTTCCATGTTTTAAGGGATTACTTTTGCCTTTTGATTAATTAATACACCAGTTGGCTCCATTATTTGACTCCACCACCCACAAAATCGTGGGGGCCTTACCTTTCCCCTCCAATTATCGGTGCCAGCCTCATTCCTATCCCTTTGATGAGTCATCAATCACAAAAATAATAAACAATGGAAAAAGAGAGTATTAAGGTAAAATTTGACCTAATCTCTCATTAGCCTTGGCTCCAACCGATTCCAAGGCTCCCTCCTCTCTCTTTGGCTTCTCCAAGTCGTGGGTAAGTCACCAAGAACATTGAAGAACACCTTGGTACCTAGGTGAGCTTAATTAGTCATTTTATGTTCAATTTCTTCACCAATCTTTTTTCTTTCGGTGGATCTAAACATCAACCACTTCCATCCATGGATCTAGGTTGTTCTTGGAGGTTAAATGAAGGAGGAATCTCGGCCATAACAAGGGAAGAAGTTGAGAAACTCAAACTTGTTCTTAAGGTACAAAAATGTGCTCTAAGCACTTATCTTTTGATTCCCTTTAGATCCAGTTGTAAAACCTGTTCTCCTAGCCTTAATATCTTCTTCTTACATATTTATTCAGTGGATCTATCAAGAGCTTCAAGGTGTAGCTAGATCCAAGCCAAAAACACCATTTTTGGCATTTTAAACAAGGTAAATCTTAGTCATCTTCCAAGCTAACTACCCACCATTTTATGCCTTGTTTTAAGAGAGTTTTGATACTCTTTCTTTACTGGAAAAATAGGGCCGAAGTAGATCTACAACAAGCTTGAAGATCTAAGGTAAAAATCCATGATTTTCATGACTTAAATTACTTCTTATGGTTAGATCTTGCTTGGAGACTAACTAGGCCTTCTTTTCTGTTTGAAAACATGTAAGAGAAGCTTTGGAATTTTGTCCTAGGCTGGCCGAATCCAAACAAGGCTTTAGCTAAGCTAAATCAAGGTATAAATCACTTAAATCTACTTTTGGTATATTAATATGTGTTTATACATATTTATACATAATGCCGTGAGTGAAGAGAATAATAAGGTCTTATTTTGACCTTAGGTGATTAAGAAATGGTTTAATAAATTTTATAACTAATTAAACAAGCATAATTGTCAAATTTAAGACATTATATGGAAGTTTGGCAATTAAATAAAAAGTGTGTGGTGAGGCCGGAAGTTTATATGTATTTTGGGACATTTATATGTAATTTATTTTGTGAGCAAATGTTTGTAATAAGGCCATGTATTTTAGGCCATTTTATTTATGCATTTATAACCTTTTAATTAAGTTTAAGTGGTGAAAATGCATTACCGAAAAGAAATGGGGTATTAGGTATAATTAAATTAAATTTAGGGCTTTATAAAAATAAGGCCGAAAATTAGAGGCTAAAAGGAGTTAAAATAAAGTTTATAAGATTTTATAAAGTTTTGGGGGTTAAATGGTAATTTCTGAAAAGTATGGGTGCAAACCGTAATTATAAGGAATTAATGGTCAAGGAAATATTAAGGTGGTCAACCTTGACCATATGGTAGGTTTTGACCAATTAGATAAGTTAGATAACTTATTTAAGGTTTTATAATAAGTTATGTATTTAATTGTAATATTTTTATAACTATGTGGTAAATATGTTATTACAGAAAAAGTAAGGGTGTATAATGGTATTATAAACACCCATGGGCTATTAGGAATTTTTAGGAATTTATTGGGTTGTTTTTGGGAATTAAGATAAACTATATATGTATAATATATAGTTATTATGTCATTATGACACTTTGGAGAAATATAGATGGTGGAATGGTAAATACCGAAAGTATATGGGTTAATAAGGATATTTATAACCCTTTGGTGAAATTTGGAGATTTTTAGAATTATATAAGAGTATTTATTAAGATATGTGTATAATATATGGTTTTAATGATATGGTAAAACTATATGTTATAAATAGAGCCAAATGGCAATTATAGAATAGCACAAGGGCTGTTCGGAATGTACAAAAAATAACCATAGGTTATACTCTTTTATTAGTTAGAAATGTTATATTAAATGTATATAACATGGTATAAATGATGGGGAGATTTTGTAAATAAATGAAACTATGGTTTATGGAAAAGAATAAGGTTTAAAATATATGCCTATGAGGCAATATTTAATAGTTTTGTATAAAAACTATAGGTTAAAGTTAAAGGAAATAAAAATATCATATCAAATGATATTAGTATTTTGGTATAACATTACATAATGTTATGTGGTCAAAAGGGAATTTAAATAAATTCAAGGGCTATACCGAATTAATAAGAGTTGGGAAATGAATTTTAGACTATGGTCTACTATGTTATAAATGCTATAACAATTATATGGTATTAAGGTGGTTTGAATGGAATTAATACAAGTAAGGTATTCACATTAAAGAATGTGACAAACTATAAATAAATGAGATTTATAAACTAAGGTATTTATGGAATAAACCTTAGGAGTAGTAAATATACAACAAAAAATGTTACATAATATTAGGATAATAATCTTAATGTAAGTTGTATGATATAATACAACTAATGGGAATAATCATCTAATAAAAGATGATAAAATGTAACATAAATGTAAGAGTTTATTAAACTCATGAAACTTACCTACGTGGTAAATATATACATACACAAGGATAATGTATATAAGGTGGACATATATTTTGGTTGGAAACCATATGATTTAATGGTGGTGGTTATTTTTTTAAAAAAATATATACTTACGAACTATATGTTATTAGTTTTTGGGATGCAAATACTATTTGCTAAAGATAATGAATTATAAATACCTGGTATGATAAGGAATGGTGGGAAATAATACAATATGGAAAAAAATAATACAATATAATATAATCATGCATGCATACATGCAACTATAGGTTATGTACCTAAACTAGAAGGTGGATAAGGTTAAAAGAAATACAACGAATTAAACTTAACAGTTGAAATATTGTGACGTACGCATTTTAAGTAACAAAGCCGACTGTTTTAGAGAAACCCGTAACAACGACTGTAGAAAACAGGGGCGGGCTGTCGGGGTTACTTATTATTCGGAAATACCAGATGTAGTTAGTCATAGAGACTGACTTATAGTTTTATTACCGTTTAGAGTATACTTCTGACAAGGACGCTTGATGAGCTAGCGGACTACACGGAGCATAGGATCTTGAAGATTCATACTCCACCGTAATACGATCAGGGTGAACGGTATGTAAAGGGTTTGATCCGAGTTGTCCTAAGGAAGCTCCTTGGGCTCGGATTTGGTTGATATAACTTGTGTGTTATGTGTGTGGATACATGTATGTGTTTAAGTGTTACTGCATTACTTATTTATGCACGAGCGTCCTACGGGACTAATACTACGTCGACTATAGATCGACTTATATAAACATACATATACGTTATTGTGATGACATGACGGTTACTTGATATAATACCATAGTATTAATATTAAGTATATGGGAACCTAAGTAAAACACTTAGGTATGAGTCACGACATTGTCGGTCTCTAGAGCATGGATCTCGAACATGAATATAACCTAGATTACTTCTAGGTATGCGTGACCCATTGGGCCGCTGGTTAATAAATTATATTCTCCATAAGACTAAGAGCGATCTTAAACATTATGAGAGAGATGGTATGAGTTGAGGTGAGGAATCCCGGTAGTTTACGAACTACTAGGTTGCGCATTTGTGATCACTAAGGGGTTTCCTAATTGGATTCCGCTCCAGGTTATATCCAACGAGCCCAAACTGGATCATGGATCAGGTGGCTACGGCCTTTTTATGGACGTCTTACGAGACAAAGAGAGTCAGGGGCCTCCGGACCTCTGGCGAAATGAGCACCCTTTGTGTGTACGGGAGGACTACTGTCCATGGTGAGGTTATCGGGTTGTCCTAACATGACGCCCAATTGATATTAATAATTAAACATGGTTGGATGGAGCCTACAAGGCTAAGATAAATTAAATATGAAAACTGTACGCTACGGCAAATGTACATTGTACATATGGATGGGGCTTGAAAGCCAAACTAAAATAAATTGACAGTGGATGGTGAACGCTACGGCGATTGTACATTGTACAATATGTTGTTAATACTCGATACGTTCGATATACAAATGTTGTTTGAATATTCTATGACTGTTTGGATTGGTTGGATGGTTGAATGTTTATGGATATTTGAATGGATGGTTAAGTGTTTATGGATATTTAGATGGATGATTATGTATATTGTACATGTTTATTACAGTATTGCTTATAACTGTAAAATGGTAAGGGCATGAAACCAATCTAATAATAGATGGTTAAAATGACAAGTGACCATTAGGGTCCAGGCCCGGCATACTCAGCGTCTATCGCTGATACTACACCATTTCAGGTTGTTGATCATTGTCGAAGCTGAAGAGCAGGAACAGGGTAATTGGAGTTATACTTTTGTTACCACACATGGAGATGTTGTATAGCAATGAAGATGGTGAATTGTATTATGGTAAAGTTGTGTATATTCAGGTTTGGGTAGACGCTCACTTGTTGATGTTTATGGTTTATGGACTTAGTATGATGTATAGGAGTTTCTCGTTATCACGGCGGTTAGCAGTTTGTTTATGTTGGAAGTTGGATGTAGTTGGCTTCGTTGCTCGCATGGGCGAGTAATGGCCGGTGACACCCGAGTGAGTTTTGTAATTGTTATTTATTTTTCCGCTGCGAGACGTTTTATTTATTGCTACGTGAGGGATTATATCGTGATTATGGAGAGGGGTGTTACAATATACCATAATACATAGTTTAATTCCTTTCTTTATTAGATTACCAAACTAACCTTATAAATTCGGTAATTACAAGTTGAACTCCTTAACTTTAATAATTACCAAATACCCATATAACTTTTATAATTTACTAATTATCTATACTAACTTTCAGAAATTGCAAAACAAATATATTAATTTTATAAATTACCAAATGACCACAATTATTTTAGGTCTTAACACATAATTCTCTTGTACTGCTATGTAAGCTGAGCAACCAGCCAATATCAAAAAAAAAAAAATAAACACATAATTCTCTTATATTCACCATTTAACCCAAAACTTTATATAAGTTACATATTAACTTATAAACTATAGTTTAATATTTAGTTTTCATAAATAACCGAAATGGCCCTTATACTTTTATAAATTATGCTTTCTCCCCATTATCAATTCGATTTTGTACTTATACTTTCATAAATTACATTTTCACCCAAAAATTTAATAAACTTAATATTTTATGTCATAAATCATTTTAACCCAAAGTTATTGATCAACACTTTGACCAAGACTTAATTTCATAGTTAATACTTTAATATACCCATAAAATCATATATAATTCGGTTTCACCTCTAAGCTTTCCAATATTTACAATATAGCCCCAAAACTTTATTAAATGTTATTTTAACACTTAAACACTTATTTAAATTCACCAAAATTCATAATATCAATTCCTACCTTATATTATACCATAATTATACCAAACATACCCTTAAGCTCTCGGCAATTATCTTTTGTAAGCTAAACTTTTTAAAATTTACATTTTAGCCACATAACTTTATAAACTAGACATTTAAATACTTGTAGCTATTTTTAATGTTCCCAAAATTTATAATATAAGCTAATATACTTATATATTTTGAAAATCACCAAATAAGACATTTAATTCTTGGCTTTGATAAATATTTACCATATGGTTTTAAAACTTGATTTAAACTTTATAATATGTACATATAAATGTATATAAGCCATATAACACTTCTAAAAATTATGCTAATGACTTAGAATTATTATAAACTCAAAATAGAACATTTTATCCTTAGATATTTTGGCCTATATTTATATGTATCATAATTTAGTTTTTGTGACACAAATTCATACCTTAAGGTAATAATCTTACCTTATATGTTATAAATTATTTTCTTGACATTATAACCCATAGTATTTCGGCCTTAATATTACTAAGGCTTATACATAATTTTATACCAAAGTTTGAAGCTTAAATCAAACTTAAGCTTAATAAACCTTATTTATATAGAAACTTTCTCCTTAAATCAAGATAATTCTTGTACTTGATTTCTCCTTGAATTCCAAGCTCTTCCAATGCTATTTTGATGAAGAGTATTCGGCCTCCATATGTAGATTTAGGAGATCCATGTGTTAGACTTCTAACAAGGATTTATAAATAAGATTTGGAGTAGTTTTACAAGAGTTTACCTTAGGTATTCAACAAGGTATTTTCGGTACACCTTGGGATGATTGTAGATCCAAGTTTCCTTCATGAAATGGTGAAGAGATATAGATTTAGAAGCTTGTAATTTTCGGTAATGGCTTAAGGAACTTACTTAGGATTTTCAACATGAAAATATACCTTAACTTGTTCTTGTTGTTCCTTGTGTGTTGTTGAATCTAGGAACCTCCTTGGAGAACTAAAGCTTGGCGAAATTTTGGATGGTTTCTAGTAGATTCTTGCTTCAAGACTTAGTAGATTTAGCTAGGAAAATTACATAGAAATGGTGTTAGAACTTAGAACACCATTAATGGAGCTTTGAAGCTCTAAGGAATAAACTAGCAAATGAAGAAGAAAAGAAAGAGTAATGGAGACTTACACAATCGGCTAAGGATGGGCAAGGAGGAATGGTACTCACGTAGGTATTAGAAGAGAGGCTAAGGAATGAATCAAATGGAAATAATTGTTATATTCCAAGGCATTATTTTATGACTTGTTTTTGATTAATTTGACTTCAAAATCTGACTACAAAGTCTCATTTGGGCAGCTTGCTTTTGGCCACATGACAAGGGGAATAAATGGCTTGATTGATAATTGAAACTAGAAGACAAAGGCAAGGTAGGCAAGGTAATACGTTAGCATTTTTCTAAGTTGTTTTGTCCTTGTTCTCCCTTGATTGCTGACGGTATAGGACTGAAGGGAGCATTTGATTTTTGATAATTGAGGACATAATATCATGCCTAGGTAGGTAGGTATTCTACTTTGATTTTTATAAGGCAATCAAGCCTCATTTTTCCAACATGAAATCGGCAATGGTGCTGTACATAGAACTTTGATTTTTGTTTGTATTGAACATATGCATGTGTATTGTTAGGTGACTGTTTTATTTGACTAATTATGTAGCAATAATACTAGATTTTCTCCATATGAAATCGGCAGCCATATGCTAGTAACATGGGTTGATTTATTTGTTTATAGCCTTGTACAAAAGCTAGATCTACTTTTGTTCTTTTATGTATTTTAATTTCTATAACTTTTCCTAACTCTTTCCTTGTTGTTTCCTTGCAGGAAATCGGTAATGGTAGCCTTAATTGACTGAGATTATTTGAAACAATATAACATGGCATGAGCAAGGTGAGTCACCATCCATAAGGCATTATTTTTGCTAAAATTAAGCCCAAATCACCCTAAATGGCGCACACAATAGGGAGTAATTGGGACTGATTTTTAATTTGATTCCTGTCGCACTATATTTTATTAAGACCATATTATAACATGTAATAGGTTCCAGCATTTATTTGGTACATTTATACTAAGGTAAAAGATGAAAGTTCTAAGGTAAAAATGCTGATTTTAGGTACCTTTTTTTATCATAATTTCGGCCTTGTTTATGCTATGATTTTAGCACTGGCATTAATTGATTTATATGGTCAATTTATACCCTTTTAAGATTATCAACTCGTGGCTCCTCAAAAGCTTCAAGGTAATTGCGTAAAACCCGTTTTTATGACACCCGAAGGTGCGTTTTTGTGCTTTAAGCATATTCTGGAAAATAAGTAGTCTCTATGTGTTCCAAGTGTTTATAAACATTGTTTATAGTCAATAATACTATGTTAAGGTGTTACATTGAGTTATATGGGGTTATATCAACTTAAGACACAATTTCTGGGCTACCGGGACACTCCGGGGGCAAAAAGGAGCGTTAAGAAATTCCCTAAGCACTTTGTGTATTTTTGAAAGAGTAGCTCGAGCATTCTCTTTATAATGATGAATATTGATGATAGGAACTCTAAGAATGATTTATATTGGAGTTTGTGCCACTTTGGTACCTCTCCGGGGCATTCCCGGGGGTTTATGGGGCCCTCAACGGGAACCTCCGAGCACTTTGTCTTTAACTGAGAATTTATCATGAGGACTTCATCTTATATCTTTAATAAAGTGTTATGATTCATTTGGAATGAAGTGTAACACCCCAACTACTACAACACACTTAATAACGAAATGCAGCGGAAACATACAACATCACATTACTTAACTCGTTGGTGTTACACGCCGTTAACCACCCACGTGGCTAACAAGGCTAATACATTTACATTGTACCGGTCTGATGGGCTAGATTCCCGAGCGACTACACTTTACTATCCCTTTCCATTAACCACCGTAATACATAAATATTCCAACTGTTCCGAGTATTTACAAACTAATGCCGATAACAATTTCGGTCTTACTACACCTACAATGCATATACCATTTAAATGGATATCCATGTATAAACATCTACCCCGTCCTACTCTCGAACGGCTTCCAGCTCCTTGTACCTGAAATAGGAAAAAGTAGAAAGGGTGGCCCCCCAGGGGCTCAGCACCTTGGCTGGTATGGTAATCCCGCAGCCCGCATGCTACCGGGCCACGCACAACTAATTGTTGTCTGGGCATGCGGTTGATTATATTTAAATCATGCATGTAACCATAAACACATAACACATTACATACACCCAACAACAGGGCTAAATAAAACAGCCAGCACATCTACACTTATCAAGTCACTCGTTGTGTTCTTTGCCCCTAGAGTGTTTCTCCTCTAATGGAGCTACTTCCTTAATAGACGACACTTACCCACTAGTCGGGTTATCCATAAACGTCTCTTTTATAAACTGGGATTCATATCCATGACCCACGTACTTCACATTTAAACAACGTATAACATCACATCGCAATAAGCATTGCAGCACAACAATATCACATAACATAACGGGTACGAATCTCTTTAGGAACCGACCCAAACATAGTTAATTCACTGGTGAGCCTAGAGAATGATATCACCCTCATGATAAGCTCGTTATACAACACTCATTACCGTCCTAATAGTTGGACTAGTAACTTAACTTAAAGATGGATCGGGTATAGTGACCCGAACACACCACACAAACACAAGTTCCTCCTAAACCGATCATAAGTCAGAATAGCTAAGCTTTGGAGTAAGCTAATGGGAGATCGTAACCTGTGGAGGAAACAACCATAACAGAGAGGAGGGTAAAGCTAAGAAGGATACCCACTCCCAAACAACGCGCGACCGGAACGACCGGATTCCTCACTCCCCCCATAATATATAAATATTCACAATAAAGACTCCGCTGTGGGACCTATCACGCCAACACACAATACAGTATTACAATTGAGTTAATCACACAAAGGAGGGTCACACACTTACAGCAACATCACACACAACATCTCACAAACAACTCACGCATAGCCGTGGTTAGAACGTTCCTTATGTTGGAAACGTTATTACCGGATACCGTTCTCTTACGTCTACCTAATAGTGGTTAACTAGCCTTTCACGCACATTCGAGGTTACCGGTATCGGTACATAAACACACAACGACAATAACGACTGTAAACTCGTTTCATGAATTATCTTATAACGTGGCAAACATACAGAAATACACATTGGCATACAAGCCGGTGTAATCCGGTAGGACACAGGTTGCAAGAAAACCATACCTGTCACCGGAGTCCACTCTATCTTGTCCACTTACGTTCCTCGAACAATTCTCGAACAACTGGTAACATTACATTTACTTTCATTAACATAGGGGTAACATGATTGCTTAAAGTCTAATGCTCATTGCTAACCCCGTTACTAGTTAAATAACTTAACATTTTTAACTTGTTTTACTTTCACATTTTCTTACAACTTTTCACCCATTAACTGTCTTTATAATGCACCTAACATGTCCTTAACAACTTTATAACATCATTACTTATCAATCCCCATCATTAGACATCATTTTCATACCTTAAACAACATTTTTAGAGTGGTCCGGGACTTGGTCCTTACCTTAAGTCCCGGACCAACACTTAAGGAATCTCTCGGGTGAATTTAATAGGGTGGTCCGGGACCTTGTACTCACCCCAAGTCCCGGACCAAGACAGTCTTCCAACTCTCGGCCTGTTTTTGATATGTGGTCCAGGACTTCAACCATTAACTAAGTCCAAGACCAAAGCTACAGAAATGCTCCTTATGCATTTTCAAGCCTTGTTCAACTTGTTCTCTTCACCCATTGATTACCCAAACTTCACACATGAACTTAGGCATATTCTAATACCAAAATATCACTTTGATTCACCTTAAAACATTATTCAACGTGTTACCCAATTTCCTTACAAAGTCTCTTAACACTTGTAACATTTTCCATTTGGTTTTCTAAGGGGTGTTTCACCTATAATGACCACTATACCAAGATGTTTTCTCACCATCACAACATCATCTCCCAAGCATCTTTTCTTACTAACCAAATCTTCTTTTTCATAACTTCTTACAACTCCTTTTTCAAATCCTTACCTAAACATCATTCCCTCCTTGTACATTAACATCCCTAAACCTTAAACAAACTTCTCCAAGACTTTATTACATCCCAAAAACACTCATTGAAGTCCTAGAATTTCCAAGATAATACCTAAATTCTTGCAACACTCTAAATCACCTTAATACATGTTTTCTTCCCTAGTAAAACATTTATTCATTCCTAACACTTCCTAGTTCACTAAAGCTCATTTAAACACTTAAAACTTCTTATACATTATCCAAATTTTGCCATGGGTTCTCCTAGTACATTGTCATACCAAAACACATTGTTTTCATCATTAAACATTCAAGAACACCTAAATCCATCAATAACCTTCTCACACACAAAACTTCACCAAATTTACACCACATCACAATATAGTGCGTAATTAAATTGCTTGGCACTTAGGCCCTTAAATAACATGGCTCTTAGGCCCTTAAATTGCATAAACCATAAACACTGAATTTCCCACATGTATATATTGCCTTTGACCTGCAAATACACCCATCAATACATATGCCCTTAATAAACTCCTTGAGAGCATTTTACTAGCTCATTTGCCATTGGCTCCTTAGGTATTTTATTAAGCAAATCAAGCTCATTTTCCTAAGGCATTTAAACTACATTGATATAGTTTGTTTACCTCTTTTCTTCAAGATTTTTACTTGAACACTCTTGTTCTTCCTTGTTTGGAAATCGGCAAGAGCACTTGATTACTTGTCAATGTTCTAATCATTATACAAGTAAAACCAATGAGCATTCAAGCTTCATGCTCAAACTCATTTACAAACCCTAGGTTATATATATTGTCTTAACACATTAGGATAGTTGTTTTACCTTGGAAACAAAAGAGAGCTTGAATAAGCATCAAGAGAGGACTCCACCAAGCCCTTGAATGATTGAAATGGAGCTAGAACCAAGCAAGAGAATGAACACCATCAATGGTGATTTTCGGTCAACATCAAAACAAGAAGGAAATGGAGTTTTTCTTTGAGTTTCCTTACCTTGAAGCCAAGGAGAACAACAAGGTGTAGAAATGTGAGCTCAAGCTCCTTCAATGGTGATTCTTCATGGCATCGAAATGAGGCTTTTGAAGATTTGAAAAGATAGAAGTGTAGAGCTTGCTCCAACTAGAAGAATGGTGGTCTTGAAATTGAATTTGGACCATGGAGCTAGGAGTTACAAGCATTCAAAGATGGAGAAGGGCTACTTGCTGTAGCAAAACCGATGGAGAGAGGAAGGAGAAGGGTTGTCTACGGTGGGAACAAGAGAGGAATGAGAGAATGAGTTTTAAGTTTGCTTTTGGAAGATATTTATGTTATAAAGTAACTTTCTTCTTTTACTTACTTTTCCTTCCTTCCTTTAATTGATTTTTACATGGTGGTGACTCACCTTACAAAAACCGGCCCCCATTAGTTATCTAGGGGTGTTTTGGTCACTATTGACCAATTAAATTACTTACATTGACTTATGTCATAAACTAGCTTATTTAAGTTACTATTCACAAAACAAGGCACATAGTTGTGAAATGTTTGATTTCCCATTGATTTAAACTTCCTAATGTGATACTAAGTAGTACACATGTTAATTAAAGAGTAATGATGGACATTTAGCCACTCAAAACTAATTTATAAGCCAATTTTTCAAAAATGTGCTTTAAGACTCCTTAAAGCACATTTTGTGTTTAACCTTGTTTTCAAGCTTGGTTTTCTTTAGTAATTGGTTTAATATGTTCCTTAGTATATAAATAAGGTCTTGGTAAACTCATTAGGTCTTAACCAAGACTATCCCAAGCTTAGAGCACATTTTAGCCCATATTGACCTTAAAGTATGTATTTATGTTTGGTTTGGTTGTCTACCAAGGTTTCCTAAGGACTTAATTAGCCTTATTAAATCATAATTGAATATTAAAAAGTCATGGTAGGCTCATTGGGTCCCAACCAAGTTCACTCCAAGCTTAGAGCATGTTTTTGCTCAAACTGTGTCTTAGTGTTTTATTGTGTTTTTACTATGGTTCAAATTGTACACCAATGTTTCTAAGGTACTTTTTAGCCTTTAAATACCATAGTTTAACATTTAAACAATATATCAAGGTTTCGGATATTTCATGAAGTGTAATGCTCTATTTCATCTTATAAGGTATTTCCGGGACTTTCGGGCCCTAAAGGCCTTTAAGGGAACTCCCGGGCATTTTGTATTTTCACTCAGTTTTAGATGAGGTCCTGCGTTCTAAGGGTCATATAATGATCCTTGATTAACTTCATATGATGTTCATAGCTTATATAACTTGATTTGCTTAAGGTCCGGCTTAACGCTCGTTTATGACCTTAAGGAGTTTAGGTGCGTTTTTAACGCCTAACTGTTTATATACTTTTCTCAGGGTTTAATAATCCCCTAGATAATATTTATTTACCATTATTTAATTATTTAAAGGTTAGGGGTATTTCAGTAAAACCTAGTCATCATCAACAAAATGTGCAGTAAAACAAATATAGCCATCATTGGTGACAGAAGTCCAACAATCTGTAGTAAAACTGATTCTCCCAGGCGCAACCTTAAGCAAATCCCTGATCCTTTCCTTTTCAGATTTGAATAACCTCAGACAATCATTTTTCAAAGTGTTTCTAGTTGTAATATGCAGATCTTCGTGCATATACATTAGAAGATTTCTAATACCAATCCATTCAACAAATTGAAATGGAAGATCATGCATCACCACAACAGTCACCAAGTACCTAAATTTCCCATGATCAAAACTAGGATTCTTCAAATTACTAATATCCTGTGATATGAGTAATGGTCCCAAATCTTTAATATCTCTTATAGGATACACTTTCAGGTGACGATGCAAATTCTTTGTTCCATGACCAGTACCACAAGCACAAGTTTTAGAACATTTTTTACATTTGCATTTTCCAATACCATCAACTTCAACCGGTAATATAGCATAATGCACCCAGATACCAGCCAAAAGCGTTGTATCACGTTTCTTTCCTTTACCTGATGAACCTGGGAGTTCAGCTGATGTTGGCTCATGCTCCAACTCAATAATGTCTTCCAATATTTCATCACCCAGCATCTACCACAAACAAGTACATTACAATTTGTTAAATTGAAGTGTAGGTTGTTAATATGGAAACTAAAGGCAAAAGTATAAATCGGTGTTAAGATGGAAACTAAGTAGAAATGCAGCCAGTCGTATAGGAGATAGGAGAAAGAGAATATACATTTTGTCAGCGACTATAGTAAGCCATTAATGAAGGAGACGAAATAAATTTTACCTTTCTCCTCAACACTCCTACCTTGAAGCTAAATCATGAAAGTGGGACATGATATTAGACAAGGTTTGTTTGGAGCTTTTCTTCTAGGTCCCAAGTACAGAAAAATCTTAAACTATCTTAGCGCCACTACTTTCTCCAAAAACAAAATGTCTATTTTGTATGTGCATAAATTTAATACAATTTGATTATGAGGGAATTCAGTAGTTTGGAAACTTGTCATGAAAGGTTACAATGATAAGAAGAAAGTCATAATATTAACCTATTTTTAGCAACAACAAGTAGCAATTCTATTTTTAAATAATTTAAACTTCTCTTGCTTCACTGTCGTGACAAATTACTACCGTTACGTAGTGTATGACCATCATTCAAAATGAATTAGTTTAATATTAGATAGAGATAGGATATTCATATTGTAAGTACCGTTAGTTAAATAAACAAATATATAATATCAATAGTAATTGTAGTGGAACCTGTTCATAGTAGAAAGATATGCATGACCATCTCCAGTTTCTTGCGTTCCCGGCTGTCTCCTGTTTCTAAGACATTTCCGGGACAAGAGACGACTAAAAAATGACTTGTCCGTGCTTCATAAATACTAAAGCTAATTAAGAACAAGGAAAGAAACAAAATTGATGAAATTGGCATGATGAATCCGGGAATAGTGGTGAAGTCTAGTTCCAAATTAGAGAGGTCACGGAGTAACATATCAACCAAACAGACAAACACATATAGAGAAATAGGTTTTGAGAATCTTACCTACAGAATCACAAGAACAAGAAGCACTTCAAGATGGCAATTGCCAGTATGGTCAAACAAGTATAAGAGCATGCTTATCCAGAAATCAATATACTATCTTGCTACTATCAAAATAAAATAGAGAAAGGAATGTGAAAAGGGGAAGAGGAAGAGACGAGAACGTTGTGATGCATGAAAAAGAGAAACATGAGGAAAGAAAAATAAACCTTCGGCCTAGATGAACAGAGGCACCTGGACCAGATGTGAGTCTGCTGCACCACACCATAGGACATTAGGGTCTTTAACCTTACGCCAAGGTTTGGCTGATCCAGGTTGGATAGAAACTTGGGTAAATAGTTTAAAAAAATCTGGGCTAAGGTATTATTTGGTCTGAAAATAATTTTATATACAACAATAATTTATATTTATTATTTATAAATATATTTTTGGTTTTTAGGTTGTGACGTGGGTTTAGATCACTACCCTAACCCAACCCAAAAAATTGGTTTGTTACCTTAACCTAACCCAAAAAATAAATGGGTCAATAGTCAAGACTTTAACCCGCAAAAATTCAGATTGGGTTCGGGTAGGGTTTCGAGTTGGGTCAAAATTGCCAAGTCTAGCTGAAAGCTGATGGAACATGCTACCTATGCCTTGTGTATCAGGTGATGATGACTTTTGACTTACATGCCCGGTGTTTTGGCCTTGTAAGCCGGTCTGACCTTCACTGAGGAGAAGCGGCGAGTTCTAGCCGGCTAATATAAGATTTCACACTTACCCCTTGACGTTATATTTGTGGAGGCTAGCCAGCTGTTATGAAGGTTCCTACTTGGTGAGTATAAAACTGATGGAATAATGAACGGAAGTACTGAAAAAGTATGAAAGTAATATATGTAATAGAATTCATGTATCACACTAGATACAAGGTTCACACTTTGAGAAATCCTTATCAACAATCACACGAGATCTCACACTCTCTTGACACATTCGGAACACAATCCTAACCTATTGACTACTGAATAACACTCCCAGATTTTCTCATTTATTTGGAACGCCAGCGGCAAATATTTTATCTCACTTACAAAAGATTTCTAAAATTACAATCTATCACTCACGCTTTTTCCCTTTGTTTTCCGTAACCCTAAAGTCTAATCTTTCGTTTCCTTTTATAAGCGGGACTAGGAGAATATCTATCTTTAACGATTTTCTTATCGTTAAAGATTAAGTACATCTCGCCAGATATTTATCTTTTTCGCGGTTGTCAGTTCAATACTGAGCTCATCACGATCTTCAGTATCATGCTGATTTTGCCGATCGAAATAACATCAACAATTTCTCCCCTTTTGATGCGGCACGATTCTGTATAGATCCTTCTCTCAAGGACGATGTGCTGAAAAAAAATGGCATGATAGTTCCACGACCATAGAAACTGGCTTGCCGACAAGTACATTCATGGAGGTTCTCAAGACCCAGAATCGGATGATCCAGAAGGAGCTATCGAACTACCACTCTGGGAGGTGTACGAAGGCATCACTAAGGAGCAGTGGATACAGTTTGTTGAGTATCTTCACACGCTGGAGTACCAGGTGGAGCTAATTGTCATTTGTCTTTTATACATTTTGGCGGTTTTGTTTGCTTATTTGTATCTTACACATTATATATGTATTTGTAGGCTCTTCGTGCGAAACAGCAAGCCAATGCGAAGAAAAATCAATGCCCACATCACTTAGGTGGTAAAGGTATTGCCGAGCGCGTACCAGAGTGGGAGCAACAGAACTTGCTTCCAATGGATGATTCACTGGATCCTAGCGGCAAGAGAATGAAGGTCTCGAAGTAGAGTCGAGTGCCAAAAAACTCGATGCCGGAAAATCCTAAGTATGATGACGGCATGAGATCCATTATTAATCAGATGGTGAGTATCTAATTTTGGTACATAAGTTTAGTATTTGTTTGTGTAACTGTAAACTAATGAATTATGTTATTTGTGTGTTTTATAGGAGGAGTTAAGCTCTCAAGTTACTGAGGGTTCTTAGACTCCGAGCAGACAGAATGATCCCCTTTCTCATGCTCTTGGAAAGGTGAATCATCCTGGCCGTGCTATTGGTTTTGGTGGACAAGTTAGTGTCTGCCAAGCTTTTGGAAATCCTGGGTCTAGGAAAGCCTCACAGGGAAGGATGATTAGCTACGAGGAGCATTGGAAGATAACTACTGATCTAGAGCAGAAGATCAAGGGGAACATTAAGTAGGATCTTCAGAATATGGTCGCTGAAGAGTTGTCCAAAATACGCTCACAGATGTTCAGCAATCTAGAGGTGACTAGACCAACACCTGGACCATCAACTGGTCGTGAGGAGAGCACACCAGTATGCCAGAGTAGTGTGCACTCTGTGGAGGGTGATTTTTCAGTATGAGGGGGGGTCTATGTAAATATGGTCTGACTGAAAAGCCAAGATCCTAGAAATATGCCATTCTGTGGAGGGTGATTACCCATCATCTGGCATCCCTCAAATACCTACTTCATCGTCCGTCTTTCCCAGAAAGCACAAGGGGAATGCTAGTGAGCACTACACCCGCTCTCAATGGGCTCCACGCAGACTTATGCCTCTATAGTTGACTAGAGTCGCCACCTAGTTTGACCTACGGAACTAGGAAGGAAATAGGAGGGTTCTAAGAACCATTAGTTAACTCTGAGATTGTTGTCTATGGATAGGACTTATCTGGTTATTTTAGAGATTCTGTGTTGGTTCGCACTGGGTTACACCCCTTAGAAGTGGCAACGACCACGACTTCGGATTGGTGCCCGAGGAAACCTCAGTCTCCAATTGTCGGGATTGCCTTCTTTCAAAACCTTTTTAGAGAGATTCATTTCAAAGCCAAGGATAGGATTAGGACAGGAGAAGAGAAAATAAGTGGATGAGGCCAGCTTTTCTGCCAAGCTAGCGCCAGAAGAAGAATTGTGAATTCGAATGAGTAGAGAATGAAAAGATTGGAGTCTGATTTTGAGAGTTGAAGAAGTCGAGGGTTTGTGGGAGTTAGAGGGGATTTGAATGTTTTGAGAGGTATGAAGAACACCTTAGAGTGGAGAAAAGGGGTTTTTGATTGGAATGGGGTCGCACCTTGTGTGGGCTGCCTACGTACTCAACTCCCTGTTGAGATCAGACCTTACGTAGTTCAGGATTTGTAGGTTTTGGAGATGTTTGAGACGTTAGTCTGTGAGACGCTCGGGTCTATGAGACATTTCAAACCTTGAGATGTCGAAGTCTGTGAGACGCTTGGGTCTGTGAGACGCTCAGGTCTGTGAGACGCTCAGGTCTATGAGACATTCGAATCATTGGAATGGAAAGTCTGTGAGACGTCGGGTCTGTGGAATTTAAGTGTCGGAGAAATTGGAATGGAATTGAAATTGAATTGAAATCGAAGTTGAATCATGGTTGAATGAATTTTGATTTGAATTGAGATTGAGATTGAATTGGTGTTGAATGAATTTTGATTTGAATGGGGATTGAACTGAAATTGAATTGGAATGAATTTTGAATTGAATGAAGTTTTGAATTGAATTGAAGTTAGAATGAATTGGATTGAATTGAATTTTGAATTGAATGAATTAAGAATTGAATGAATTGGAATTAAATTAAAATTGGAATGAATTTTTACTAGAATTGGATTTGAATTCGATTGAAATTGGAATTGGATTTGAATTGAAATTAAATCGATTTTGGATCGAAATTGAGAAGAATTGGGATGGAATTGAAGTTGTAGGCCAAATTTGAGCTAATGGGCCTGGTTTGGGCCTCGGAAGTGGGCCAGGTTGGGCTTTTGGGAGAACTGGGCCGAGTTGGGCCAAAAAATGGGCGTTACTTGAAGTTGGGCCAAAAATGGGGCCTTGCTTGGAGTTGGGCCGAAAATTGGGCCTCATTTGAAGTTGGACCGAAAAAATGGGCCTTGCTTGAAGTCAGGCCGAAAATTGGGCCTTGTTGATTTTGGCTGATTTGTGAGATATTAGCAAGTGAAAAAGATTGGTTTATTGGTTTATTAACTCTTGATTACGGGTGTGTTGAAGGCAAAGGGGGATTCCACCCACATAAACGAATGAGAGACCCGCTAGGCATGGGGTGGTTTCGCATCCTAAGCCCTCCTAAAATGGCCTCAAGGTCTTGTTTTTTGAAGTTTTGTTCTTATATACATATAATGGTGGTTAAGGTACTTTCTGAAGTTATAGGAGATTATTGCCCCACGAAACGAATGAGAGACCCGTTAGGTGTGGAGCGATAATACATCCAAAACTTTTTTGTCAGTAAAAAGGTTCTATAGGGTAAATACCTAGGGCTTAGATAGAGGTCCGGATTAACGAATCAATCAATTGCAGGGTTCCGAGAAGGGCATAGAAGCGAGATAACACGTGTACAATGGAGAGCAAATACAATGGAGCAAAAGCAACGAAAGCATAACAGAGTCAAAACAGAACCGCTATAAAAATTGAAGATGATGTTAAGACAACAAGAAAAGGATAACAAAGCAAGACTTTGCAATTAAATGAGTTGGTTTCAAGTGAAGACTAGATTAAAATCATGCTTTTTGAATCCATTTTGAAAATGAATCTATGCGCAAGGAGCAAACAGCAAACAGCAAACAACAATGCTAGGAATGTACACAAATTGTCGGTCATGATCAAGGAGAGGTGTAGGTGATAGGAAACCAACCTACGGGGTGGCCCGCCCCCGTTTTTTCGTTCAATCAACATATATGAAGTATACTTCAGTTGTATTGGGATGAATGTATGTCAGACCAAAATTCGCAATTTGCTAAGCATACGGTCTATTCGATACTAGGCGCGCATAGTGCAGCACCAAGACAAACAAGTGAAGGTCGAAGTCGAGTAAGCGCAATCCCTTATCCAATCGATTGAAGGTACCTCGATCAAAACAAGAACATAGGTTGTAAGAATCAAAAAGACCCAGAAAAGATATAATCTCATAACCAAATATCAAATTGCGGGGCAACTAGTGCTGGAGCCATCATTATTTCTCAACTATATATCAGTACACAAGAGAGAACATGTACTGGGAATAATACAATGCGCAACCATATGACAATGCAGACTTAGATGAGATCGGTTGGAAGTGAACAGATTGCTAGTGATTAGAGAAGCTGACTAACATGGATTCCAAACCCTCGGTTTGAAGAAGCTGAGCACGTAGAGTCATGGTCCCATCCTACTGTATGTGATGACTTCAACCAAATTCGATTTTAGAAAATGCCTCGAGGAAATCAATCGAAAATATATAAAAAAATCTTTAACCATGCTATCTTTCCAAGCCACGGTTAATTAACTTTAACAAACATGTACGAACGGACTTATGCACAAATGGATAGGCTAACGTAGAATTCAATGCAAACAAAATAATCCACAGATGTAGCAAAACGCAGAAACCCACTTCAGCCATATCGTACCATTGGTACATTCAATCGACAAAAGCAAAGACACCAGAACAGGTTATGGCATTTGGCAAGGACAAAGGATATTAGATACATTTCTATTTCTCAGCCTAGGTTTATCGAGAGGAGTTTATACAGACTGTCCAAAATCCATTATCGTGGGACTCAGACGCAAATAAGGGAACATAAACCAAATTCAGCAGTAATAATACAAGCGTATTAAGATGGAGCTTGGTAATATTTTCCCGAATCGAATGGGATCTGAGATTGGCATGGTTAAGGACTCAGAAGAAAGGAGGATTTACCACCCGAGAAATGTCGAGGAGAGTCACCGGCGAGTATGTCATTTGGTTGCCAACTGGAATTTGCAAATATTACCGGAAGCGTCGAGGATGGAGAGCAGAGCAGGTATATTCCCCGTTCGCCAGTATGAAAGTGAAAAGGATGAAGAGCTGGAGTAGCATACTTCCTGTTCGCCGATTGGGTTTGCAAAAATACCGCCGTGATTCGAGATTGTACGCCAGGGAGTTGCAAATCGTGAATGAAGAGAAGAAAGAGGCACAGAGCCTGTGTTTCCTTGCTCATCAGTTGGGCTGCAAAATTACCATCTCAGAACGAAGGTAGAGCAGAGATGTATGTTCCTTGCTCTCGCCAGGCGGGTTACAAAATTTTGTCGGAGAAGAGAATGTTGAGAGCTAGAGCTGTATTTTCCTTATTTGCAGGTGACTTGAAGAGAAAGAATGGAGCAGGGATGCTCCTTAATCGTCAGTTAGGTTACAAAAATTACCGTCTATAAAGAGATTGAAGAGGAAGCAGAGCTGTATGTTTGTTGGTGTGAAGAATGACAGCGTCGGGAGTATGTTGTTCCTTATTCTCCAGGTAGGATACAAAATTACCATCGGTGTCAAGAACGAAAGAGGCGGGAGCATATTGTTCTCCTTGTCTCGCCAGCTCCGACTTGGGGAGAATGAAGAGATGGTGAAGCATGTGGGCTCGTGAGAAAGAGGAATGGAGAGGGGACAGCTCTATATGTTCCTCATTCACGAGTTAGGTGCGAAATTACCGTGAGGGAGATGAGAAGAGGGCAGAGCGTGTATGTTCTTTGTTTCCCAACTGGATTGAAGAGAACAAGAGATGTTCCGAAGCAAGTATATTATCTGTTCACAAGTCAGGCAAAGAGAACGGGAGATGGAACCATTGTGTTCCTTTCCTTGTCCACCGGCTGGCGTGAAGAAGATGACGATGCAGAGCATGTACGCTCCTTGCTGCCTTGTTGGTCAGTTTGGGTTGTAAAACACCGTGAGTGAGGAGCAGGGTAGAAAATCTCCATGTTCGCCAGTGGTTGCAAAATCGTCGTGAGTAAAGAAGAAGACAGTCGTAGAGCATCTATGACCCAACTCGCCAGTTGGTTGCAATATTACCGTGGTGATGACGAGAATGAAGGAGGAAAGTGCAGAATATGTATGTTCTATGTTACCAGCTGAGTTGTAAAACTACCGATGGTGAAGGGGATGAAAAGGTGTAGAGCACCATGCTCTTGTTCGCCAGTCGTTGGTTGAAGAAAATGAAGGTATGTATGAACAGAGAGGATATTTTGGGATTGATGTCGGTTGTTGTTCTTGGTTGAAGAAGAAAACCATGGAGAGTAGAGGGGAGGTCGGCTACAGTTGTGTATTTTTTTTTTGGATCGATGATCAGATCAGAGGCAGCTGTTGTCGCTGATTTTTATGGCTACTGTAGTATTGCTTTTATATAGAGGAAAGTAGGGTTTGATGTTTGGCTCTGAGTAGATCAAAGGCAGTAGATGAGTGTTGCACTAGGCTCAATTTGGTTTCGACGTGAGCATAAGAGAAAATCGAGAAAGGCTAAAAAATGATGTGTCAATATGCTTAGAGTCAAACTTGAACTCAAGACCTGTTTCTTCTCCTCTATACACACACAACCAACTAAGACATTAATCAACTTTGAAGAATACAGTTAGGAAAATAAGTGAGTCATCGCGTCAATCTAAATAAAATCTTTGAAAACGCTAATGATTAAAAACCAAAACACAAAGTAATAAAAAAGATTCAAATATCAGTATACAATAAAATAAATAAATAATATTACGAACGGGTTTGAAATCGGATTATTGTCAAAATTCATTTTTAAAGGACACAATCTCTTTTTTTCTTTTTTTTTCATGTGTTTGAAAATCGATTTGAAAAGTTTATAATAAAACAATGACTTCATTTTGGCATGCACGTTTAGTGCATTCTAAGATAGAAGGATGACAACCCCATTTATTTTATTTGAATTGTTTTTAATTTTGTTTTTATGGGGTGAGAATTTTTGGTGTCTACACACTCGGAAGATCCCTATCCATATGCATCTATTTAGGTTAGACACATTAACTTAGAAAATAACATTATTTATTACCATCAATCTACTTTGATTGTGTATATCTAACTCTTATCTACTTAATGTTCTGGAATCCCTTGAGTGCACGTTGTTCATGCCTATGGGAGGTGAGGATGTTATGGTGGCGTGGGGGTAAATTGTTTCCCTCATCTCATACAGACATCATGCATGATGAACCACTTTGACAGTATCATGGCAGAGTGCTTGTGGATGATTATGTGGTACATACTGATGTTGCTCTGCCGATACCTCTCCCACAGAGACGAACACTTTGGTCTGCAAAAACAACTACAATCTAGTGGCCGATCACATGGGTCAAAATCCAGAGCCAGGTAAATACAATGCACACTTATTCTAAAATTATAATTATGCAACATTCAATTAGTATATGGTTTAGGGTGAGTCCCTTAATCCATATTAATCAACAACTTAGGAAAATTTCAAGTCGAAAAAAAGTTATAGAGAGAAAGGAAAAAGTGTTGCCACACCAGCTCCTATGAGGACATCTACCAATTTTGTGATGAGACCTGATTTAGTAGAGCGACACATATTGGATGGGTTGTCACAGAACATGCGACTTCTGCACTCGGCATTGTTGGTGACGTCACCTCACAGTGATACGATCACTGTGGAGGATGCCTAGGGTCTTTTTCACCACCACGAAGCCGGATGGAGGACTCATCAGTTTGATATATATGCCCGACTTCGTCGATGTATTCAAGAAGGACTGGTTAAATGTATCGATTCTCAAGTCATCTATCATGTGAGCGATCTCGTACATTTTCCTATCTTAATGCAAGACTTGAATTAGTTTTTGTACAAAAATGTCGTTCACTGATGTTGTTGTCTTTATGGTGCAGGCATGTGCAATTTAAGGCGATGCGAGATTATCAAACTAACAGCTTCGAATTCCTATGCCCTGCTATGTGCTGTGATGTGACTATGTCAATGGACTTCCAAGGTCTTATGCAGTACTTGACAAATGCAATAGTTGAATGTGCAGATAAGTCATACATAATGCTGCCATATTATCAGGGGTAAGTCATACTTCCGAATCTTATTATGTTTTTGAAATACCCCAGACTTTAATATGTTGTTTAAATATTAAACTATGGTATATTAAGGCTAAAAAGCGCCTAAAAACATTAGTGAACAATCTAAACCATAGTAAACACAATAAAGTACCGTTAAGACAGTTTGATCAAAAATCTAAGCTTGGAATGTAATACCCCAACCCGAAATCCAATAAACTGAACGGCGATCACTCCCAAATAAAATACAACTGCAGCGGAAATAAATACAACAACCGGGCGGTATCACAATGCCGTTGGCCACCCTTGTGACCAACAAGGCTAAGTCCAAATACAATCCTCAAATGTCACGGTCTGGAATACAGATACAACCCGAGATACTAGGAATCAAACTCAAAGTACAATACTGAAATAAAACAATAACTAATAGTAGACTCCCAAAGCTTGGTCTACCCCACCTACACTCAGTGTAGTGAACTTCTCAATCTTCAGGTACCTGAAAAATGGGGGTGCCCCCAAAGGGGCTCAGCAAACAATGCTGGTATGGAAAACGTGCAGCCCATCGTCTACCGGGCCACACCAACTACTTTGTCGAATACATGCAGTTCATTTTTATAAAGCTGTAAACATAGTCTGATATAACAAGTATACAAAGGACAATAATGTCACATAGAACAAGACACAGAAGGTCGAGTTAGCTGAACTGAAATTCTTTACTGATAGTCGGTCCACACAATGGGACTGACAGTTATAACTGAATATCTGAATAGTGGAGGTATAGTGACCTCGTTATAAAGGTTGGTATAAAAACCCCAGGAGATGACGTAGTCAAACCCTGAACTGAATGGCGTGGGAAATAAGAACCCACTAGAGGAATAAAGTCTTCCTCGAACTGAAGGGCATTTGAATCCCGGAAGGAATAAGTCTTCCTCCCAACTGAATTTCCGTCGCGACGTAGTAGGAGACGACCTGAGACAGGTACAACTCCTGTAGCATGCATGGCCAGATCCAACTGGGCTCCTCATTCTCGAGTATATAATTGTTAAGTGTCATATAAAGACGTTAAACAAGAACACAATGTGTATTGTCAATTATCACGTTTAGGATAATGACGTTTGTATAAACTGAAGTTAGTGAGAGACTTGAGTACAAGTCCTCGGTATACTGAAACGCAGGTATTTAATCCACTGGTATAGTAGTGTTGTATGCGTGGGACATACACGTTGTAGTCAGCAACATCACGCACATAAAATAATACACAGTGCAAGAGTAAAAAACGTTTACATTAATTATCTTGGTCGTTATTCAAACAACAGATAGCACACAAGCCGGTAATCCGTTAGAAAACAGGTTGCAAGAATCCCATACCGTTCACCGTAGACTGTACTGTTTAGTTCCCGGTCAACGTCTGGTCAAACAAAGTCCTAGAACAGGATTAACTGAGAGGGTTAATTTATGTTACCCTTATATAATGATTCTATTGAATCTTTTAACAAATCTTGTATTTGTTATTTCATGTGAGGTTTATTTCTTTTAATTACCTCATGATTTTATGTATAACTTATTTGTTATTCCTTTTGATTTATTTATAAATCCTTTAATGTACATAATGTGTTTATTTATTCATGTACTATATTTGTTGTTTATTTTAATTGTCTAGTGACATAACAACTTATAATTTTCTTAACATATTTAAATGTCTTACAATGACATAAAATCTTATAGTTTTCATTATTCCCCTTTAACCAAAAGTAATAATCATTGGTTACTTAAATTCCTTATAACTATATAAGTCATAGTTTAAATTCATAACTCCTTTAATCAAAATTCTTTCTTTCTAATTCCTCAAAAATCCATGTAGGACCTATATTTATTTTAATCTAAATTCTTACCCTTGTATTTCGGTTATTTACAAAACAACCACATAAAATCATAAACCTTATATTTAAATTCTAATCTCATTATATTATAGAGTTTTAATTTCTTATTTAGCTAAATTACAAAGCCACCCCAATATTTTGGTATATAGCTTTTAAATATTATAACTCTCAAAAATTACAACTTAGCCCCTTAAATTTCGGCCAACATATATTTATTTCCTTATAATTACAATCTAACCACCAAATCTTATAACTTTACATAATGACATGTAAACTATAGTTTTAATTTTAATTCTCCATAAATGCCGAATATATATTATAAATTCTTAAATTACCAAACTAACCCCAAAAATTCGGCTTTGTCTTGAACTTTCCATTAATTACATTTTCACCCCAAAACTTATTAATATTTTTAATAACTTATAAACTATAGTTTAAATATTTAATTCTAAAATTCAAAGTGACCTAATAATTTCTTAATTATGAATTCGCCCATTTAATTCTAAACTTTCATAACAACTTTTATAAATTACATAATAGCCCAAAACTTTATAAAAAGTTATTTTAAGCTTGTTTAAATTATCTAAAATTCATAAACTTAATTCCTAACCTTATATTATATTACAAAACCAAACAGCCCTTAGCTCTCGGTTTTAATTAATACACTAAACTTTGTAAAAATTACATTTAACCACATAACTTAATTAATTAGTCATTTAACACTAATAGAATATTTTTAACTCACCAAACTTTATGATATAAATTTATATACCTAAGTAGCTCATTAAAACTTTTTACAATAAACATTCGGCCATAATTTAAATGAGACCATATGTATATAAAAGTGGATTTATATGTCTAATAATTATAATAAATTCATAGGAGTCATATAACTCATGTATAAATTATTGTAATGTCTTATATAAATTCTTAGCTCAAAATAAGCATTTTGCCCAAATTCGGCCTAATTTATATAACATAATAATTTGTGACACAAAAATGTGTCTTAAGGTAAATATTTTCTTATATGTTATAGTTATATTTTTGGCATATAAAACCATATAGTTCGGTATTATTTAACCTAAGAGGTGTACATAATTTTTGTACAATTTTTAGAAGCTTAACAAAGCTTATAATATAAGGATTTACTTAGTAAACTTACTTCTTAACAAAGGTGGTTAAGTGCTTGAACTTCTTCTTGAATCTCCAAGCTTTCTCCTAGGTAAACTTGATGCTCCTCTTCGGTTTTATGCAAGAGGAAGGTGTTTAGGAGTTAGATCTTGAATAAAGATCTTAAGTAGATTTGGAAGTAGTTTTACAAGACTTTACCTTAGACTTTTCTCCTTATAATTTCGGCACTCCTAAGGTAGATGAAGAACAAGTTTTCCTTCATCAAAATGAAGAAGAAAAAGACTTAGAAGAGGTAGAACTTGGTTACACATAAAAATGTGCTTTAAGGATTTTCAAGCTTTAAAACCTACCTTAAGATAACCTTGAGATGCTCCTTGGTTTAATGTTGGTTTGGACAATCCCTTGGAGAACTAAATGTGGCCGAACCCACCTTGATGCTAGGAAGAGTTTTGCTTCAAGACTTGCCAAGAAATGCTAGGAATTACCTTAAATGAAGATAGAAGTTAAAACTCCATTAATGGACTTAAGAGCTTCAAAGGAAGATGAAGCTAGAAGAGAGAGGGAGCTTAAAACCGTGGAGAAGAGTGCAAGGAGAAAGTGAGACTAGCTCACGTAAATGAAAGGGCATTTGGAATTGATTTTGTTTTGTCAATTTTTAATGTCATGACATACTTTTCCTTAGTTTATTCATGGTTATTGGCTCAATAAATGCCTCCTTTCCAGCATGAAAACCGGCCATGTGGTGACAAGGCAAGGTGGACAAAAATATGCAACTAGAAGACAAGAAAAAGGTAAGGTATCTTCTTTTGATTTTTCTAAGTTTTGTTGTCTTCTTCCTCATGTGCACGAATTAGGTCTGAATGGGCTCAAAAACCGGCCATGAAGAGCCAAGGAAGAACATGGAAGTCACATGTGGAAGAAGGAATCAAATAAAGTAGATCTTAGATCTACTTTTTACTTTTTCACATTTGTTTTGTTCTAGCTCACATGGCCTTATTCCATGGCCTAATTTCGACAGCTTGTGGTCAAATGAGACCTACATACTTAGACATTAAGTAATATAACACATGGGAAGGTGAGTCATCATAAGCCTTTTTAAACTTTTAAAGCAATTTTTACTAGTTTTTGCCCTTAAAATCGGCCCCTATAGAGAGCCTTGTTGACTAGTCACACCAACTGATTTAGAAGGTCATTTTAACCCTTTTTAAGATTACCAATTCGTGGCATGTCAAAAACTACAAGGTAATTGCGTAAAACGCATTTTCGTGACACCCGAAGGTGTGTTTTTGTGCTCTAAGGAAATTTTGGGAAACCAATTGTTTTATGAGTTCCAAGTGTTTGTAAACACTTATTATAGTAAATAAACATATACTAAGATGTTACATTGAGTTATATGGGGTTATATCAACCCGTGACATAATTTACGGGCCATCGGGACACTCCCGGGCCAAAAAGGAGCGCTAAGAAATCCTCCTTTGGTTTTTGCTGAATTTTGAGAAACCACTTCGTGGGTTCTCTTTAGAATGATAAATAATGATGTTAGGAACTCTAGGAATTAATTTTATAGGAGTTCGTGCCACCTCGGCACTCCTCCGGACTTTTCGTGCTTTAAGGAGCGGGTGTGAGCACTCCCGAGCATTTTGCGTATTTGACTGAATATAGCTTAGGGAATATATTTGTATATTCATATAATAATTGTATGACCATTTAGTTTGAATATTAGAGGGTCATACAAGGTCATGTTTGACCATATGCTTCTAAGGCGTTTTAGCGTTTATGGTGAAACGACTGTTTTTACGTAACGTTTTCATGCATGGGTTTGCATGCGTACGTGAAATGATTTATATTTGGATTATATTCCAATAAATAATGATTAAATAATATTTTAGATTTGGGGTATTTCAATCTACCCCCCTTAAAAAGGACTTCGCCCCGAAGTCTCATATCTAAAGTATAAGGTTGTGGGGGAATCAAGTTCCACTAAGTATCCACAACTCAATCTAATTTTTAGGGATCAAGTCCCAAGTCTCTATATCCCTAAGTTCATAGTGTATATCAAACAACAGGAATCTTGGAACAATATAGTGTAATGTAACACAATCACTTTTCATTTCAAATGGTGCAACGTAGTGCATATAATATTTCCATTGTAGTGTAATGAAGTACACACAATCAGTAGAAGTACAAGGTACATTCAAACAGTGTTACACAAGAACACATACAAGACAAGGTGTCACTGAAATGCAGTGCACAAAACATCAACAACTGAAATGCACAAAAGTGCAACAACTGAAATGCACAAAAGTGCAACAACTGAAATGCACAAAAGTGCAACAACTGAAATGCACAAAAGCAACAAATGCAATGCACAAAGGTGCAACAAAGCACACTAAACTCAAAAATGAAAAAGGCTCTACCCCCCAAAAAGAAGGGGTACGCCCCCGTACCCTAGACTAAAGTGCCTAGTCGGTAAATAATGAGGGAAACTTCGCTCGCATATCAGCTTCGAGTTCCCATGTGGCCTCTTCCACATCGTGGTTCGACCAAAGAACCTTCACGAGGCTCACAGACTTGTTTCGAGTCTCTCGTGTCTTTCTATCTAAGATTCTTTGCGGTGTTTCCACATACCGCATTGTTGGTTCTAAAGAGAGTGTCTCTGGTTGTAGAACATGAGAAGGATGAGGCATGTATTTCTTAAGCTGAGACACGTGAAAAACATTGTGTACTTTGCCCAACTCGGCTGGCAAATCAAGTCGATATGCCACTAGGCCCACCCGCTCTATGATAGCGTAGGGTCCTACAAATTTCGGGCTTAGCTTGCCCTTCTGACCAAATCTGAATACACCCTTCATGGGTGAAACTCGTAGAAATACCTGGTCGCCAACTGCGAACTCAAGGTCTCGTCGCCTCTCATCAGCATATGATTTCTGTCTGTCCTGTGCTGCTTTCATATTGTTTCTGATCTGCTGAACTTCTGCCTGGACTTGCTCCAAGTACTCAGGCCCAATGATGACGGTCTCACTAGACTCGTCCCAGCACAAAGGTGTGCGGCATGGTCTGCCATATAAAGCCTGAAAAGGTGACATCTGTATAGAGGCGTGATAGCTGTTATTGTAAGCAAACTCGATGAGATGTAATCTATCTATCCAGCTGCCCTGAAAATCCAAGGCACATGCTCGTAGCATGTCCTCTAAGGTCTGAATAGTCCTCTCTGACTGACCATCTGTCTGAGGATGAAATGCTGTGCTAAGCTTCAATCAGTGCCAAGTGCCTCGCGAGTAGCTCGCCAGTATCGTGAGAGAAATCTAGTGTCTCGATCTGAAACAATAGTCTTAGGTACTCCATGATGTCTGATAATCTCTTTCTCAAATAGCTCTGCTAACTTAGGCACTTTCCAAGTGTCTTTCATCGGAATAAACCTAGCAACCTTAGTCAATCGATCAACAACGACCCAAATCATATTAAGTCCTCCTCTCGTAGGTGGTAGTCCCACCACGAAGTCCATAGAGATATCATAAAACTTCCACTCTGGAACTGGCATAGACTGTACCATACCTCCTGGTCGTCTATGTTCGAATTTCACTTTCTGACAAGTGAGACATCGAATCACATACTCTGTCACGTCGCCCTTCATACCACTCCACCAGAAATACCTCTTCAGATCTTTGTACATCTTAGAAGCTCCTGGATGGACAGATGTGGTAGAAGTGTGGGACTCTCGAAGAATATGCTCCTTAATATCTGTGCTGTCTCTGGGAATACACAATCTTCCCTTCAATCTGATGAGTCCATCATCATGTAACTGGAACTCATACTTCCCACCTTCAAATGTACCGTCAGACAACTTCTGACTGATCTCCATCATTCGCTGATCACTCTGCTGTGCTCTGCGTATGTCATCCATAAGACTCGAGCTAGCCACAATGGCATTAAGAGAATATGCTCGTCGACTCAATGCGTCTGCTACAACATTAGCTTTCCCTTCCTTGTACTGCAAATCAATGTCATAATCCTTAAGAAATTCAACCCATCTCTGTCTCATATTTAACTCCTTCTGGGTGAATACATATTTCAAACTCTTATGATCCGAATATACGGTCATCTGGACACCATACAGGTAGTGGCGCCAGATCTTCAAGGCAAAAACAATAGCTCCAAGCTCCAAGTCATGTGTGGGATAGTTTTCCTCATGTTTCTTCAACTGTCGGGAAGCGTAGGCGACTACCTTCCCATTCTGCATGAGTACACACCCTAGTCCCCTTCCTGATGCATCACAATAAACTTCATAACCCTCCGTGCCTTCAGGGATAGTCAAAACTGGTGCTGATGTCAAAGCATTCTTCAGAAGCTCGAATGAGGTCTCACATTCAGTAGTCCATGTGAAAGGTGCGTCCTTCTTCATCAAACTGGTCATAGGTTTGGCTATTTTGGAGAAGTCTCTGACAAACCTCCTGTAGTAACCTGCTAACCCAAGGAAACTCCTGATGTCAGTCACTGTCTTTGGCCTAGGCCAGTGCGAACTGCTTCTATCTTTGCTGGATCCACTGCGATCCCAGCATCTGAAATGACATGTCCTAGAAAAGAAACTCTGTCCAACCAAAACTCACATTTGGAGAACTTAGCATAAAGCTGGTTCTCCCTTAAGATCTGAAGTGTATGTCGAAGGTGACTCTCATGCTCTTCTTTAGACTTTGAGTAGATTAGGATGTCATCGATGAATACAACCACGGTCTTATCCAACTGCTCTCTGAATAATCTGTTCATCAAATCCATGAAGACTGCAGGTGCATTTGACAAGCCAAAAGGCATAACCGTAAACTCATAGTGGCCATACCGTGTTCTGAAAGCTGTCTTTTCTATGTCTTGCTCCCTGATGGGTATCTGATGGTAGCCTGATCTCAAATCGATCTTCGAAAACACTTTGCTCCTCTACTGATCAAATAATCGTCAATACGTGGTAGTGGATATTTATTCTTCACCGATACTGCATTAAGCTCCCTGTAATCAATACACAAACGAAGGCTTCCATCCTTCTTCTTCACAAAAAGGACTGGTGCTCCCCAAGGAGATACGCTAGGTCGTATGTATCCCTTGTCCAATAAATCTTTCAACTGCTCTTCAACTCAGCCATCTCTGCTGGTGCCATACGGTACGGTGCCTTAGCTATGGGACCGGTACCTGGTAGTAATTCAATGGAGAACTCTACCTCTCTTGGGTGGCGGTAAGCCTGGAAGTTCCTTTGGAAAAATATCTGGAAATTCTGACACCACTGGCATAGCTGGATCAAAATCAGGGTCATGCTCCACATCCTGAACATAGCATAAATATACCTCCTTATGCTTCCTGACTTGCTTGTACATAGACATAGCAGATATAACTTTACTGATGGTGCCCTAGGGCTCTGACGGTAAGATACTGTCACTCCTGATGGACTCTTAAGTAGCAGTCTGCGCTCTGCACAAAGAATGCGGCCTCTGTGCCGCCCCAGCCAGTCCATCCCGGCTATAACATCGAATCCTAGACCTCTGAACTCAATAAGGTCAATAGGAAATTCCTCCTCCTTAATGATAGTGGCTCCTATAAAGACGAGTGCAACTGATCTTCTCCTTAGACGGGAGTGCCACCTTAAAATCAGGTAACTCTACAGCGTCTAGCCCCAACTTCCCCGCAAGCGAAGGCGAAACGAAAGTATGTGAGGCCCGGAGTCGAACAGTACTAATGCATCCACTCCATTAACCGGAAAGGTACCAGTGAGGATCGCGCCGCCCTTGCTGGCCTCCTCCTCAGTAAGTATACTTAAGGCACCTTCCGTCTCCTTAGCACATCCTAAAAAGAATCTGAGTAAGTACTTTGATATATGATGGGGTCTAAAGACATTCACTTTTACAAACAATAATGCTTCACTGATGAGATGATCTCCTTTCTGAATTCCAAAAACAATTACAACACTAATACTTTCTAAAGGTCAAACTTAATCTTCCTGGTTTCATGTGAGTGGTGTTTATCACTGTCGAAGGTGCTGTGTTTAATTTAACCCTCTTAATTCCATGGTATAGCAACCTTGACTTTCCACCCATTATTAAAACATCTCCTGAATTCAATATGATTTTCTTTGCAAGGTCCACACGCTTCTGCTCGCCATAAAGGAACTCTGCGTCGTCTCCAATTGACAAAGACAATACTGGTATCCCCTGATCGAGGGACCCTTGTGTTTCATCCTTATCCTGATGTAATCCTAAGCGGCCTCCTTCTTCATAGAAGTTGATGATACATAGGTCAGCCCTTAAGTTGGGAACTGGATCCTCTTCTAGCTGCTGAGCTGTAGTAACTGCTTGTTCCACAATTTGTAAAAATTCTTCTGGGATTTTTGGCACTTGTGCTCCATCTCCATTTCTTGTATCCTGGTAATTCTTGGTATAAGGATTCCAATCCTTTCCCAAGCACATCATTTTCAGCTTCATTTTTGATCCTCCTGGAAATTCTGGAGTGTAGAACCCTCCTGGTCCTGCTCCCAATTCTTGACATTTTCTAATGATTGCAATTTGTGTCTCCGGCGTTAGGTATCTTCTGAGTAATATCAAACCTGGTTGGATAACCTTACATTGTTCGTTCTCTGGTTCTTGTACTTTGATAATGTTTTCTTCCAGGGAGGGCGGTGAGGGGATAGGAAAGCATATCTTATAGCTTCCTACGTGGTTTAAATTTTACTAGTGAGTCTTACTAATTTTTCCTACTCAATTAGGCAATCAAGGCATGCAAGCACTCATTCACATCATCCATTGCTCAATAATAGGTTCACGGTTTAGAAATACCTGGGTTGTAGAAGGACCAGCCTCATCTGAGCGGTCCATGACATGCAGGGCGGGTCCCGATGCTGGGCCTTTGCCCTTATACCCCTGAGCCTGGTTTGTTGGTGGAGGGCGAGTATCGCTAGCTCCATTCTTAGGGCCGGTGTTTGGCTTTGCTCCCGGGCGGTAGTTCCTGCTCTCCGGGTTTCGGATGCACTCGAAGGCACGATGCCCGAGTATCTGACAGTAGCGGCACATGACTTCTCCCCTGGCAGTCCACACCGGGGTGATCCTTTCCGCACTGCTTACAGTTGAAACGGCGGACATACTTCTGGCCCGTGTTTGAGCCAGATCCAGAACCTAATAAAATCAAGGTTAATTACATTCCAATGGTACTAAGGTAATCACAAAAGTTTCAAGTCTAACTGTTCGATTAAGGTGCCTACCCTTAGGTGGGTAAGTTTTCTGTGGAGCTGCCGCTCCGTAGGTTCCTGACTGAGGGTTCCCAGTAGTTTGGTTCCCCTTTCCTTGATAGGACCCCTGGCCTTTCTGATAGGGTTTGTTCCTTCTGTAGGAGTTCCCTTGCTTGGCATCTTCGCCACCAGGTCCGTCCTTCCTCTTTTGGGAGCTCAAAGCATCCCTTCTCTTGCAAGTAATCTCCACAACGGAGGCAGCATGGTAACATTCCTGAAATCTTAAGGTATCAATTTCCAATTCTCTCATGATGAAGTAGGTAATAAAATTTTCAACTGATCACATTACTCCTGTTTTACCTGCAAGCTGGGGGGATGACTGGTCCCATCCCAAACTGAAGTCGAGGGCAGTCCCCCATAAAACCGGTCGACCAAGATCTGGTCCGAATAACCTATCCCGGGTAGTAGTCGGAGTAGTGAAGTGAACTTAGCATAATACTCATCAACGGTCATCTTCCCCGTCTGCTCCAATGCATCAAACTCCCTAGTCTTCACCATCCTGGTGTGGGCCGGGTAGTATTTGCCCCTGAGTAGTGCAGTGTAGTGTCCCCAAGTAAAGGCTGGGTCATCCAGGTGGTCGGCTTTCACCATGTTCCACCAATCTCTAGCAGCATCCTTCAGTAAAAGGCAGCAAGCCTTACCTTCTCCCTAGTGGGACTGCAAGCGTCTCGAACGCTGTCTCCATCTCCATGATGTAGTTTCTAAGTGAGTAGGGTCATCTGCCCTTTGAAGGGAGTTGGCCTGAGATCAGCCAAACTCTTCACCCAATCTCTCTCTCTGGGTGGTGGTGGTGGAGGTAGCTGCTGCTGCTGTGCAACCCCCGCCTGTGCAAATGCCTGAGCAATTAATGTAGCAATGTCTGCCAGTCTGACTGATGGCTCCTCATCGGCCTGTCCACGTCGTCCTCCTCTTCCTGACATCTGCAGGATGTTGAGGTATATTAGGTACTGTGGTCACAATCTGGTCTTGGATAGTAGTCTAAGTAAACTAACTTAAACTCCTTTCAATACTATCTCTCAACCCTTAACCTAAAGTATTAGATATCCTAATCTCGGTGTATCCTTGTATCCAGAGCGTAACTACGCTCTGATACCATTTTTGTAATACCCCAACCCGAAAAATAAACTGAACGGCGATCACTAAATAAATACAACTGCAGCGGAAATAAATACAACAACCGGGCGGTATCACAATGCCGTTGGCCACCCTTGTGACCAACAAGGCTAAGTCCAAATACAATCCTCAAATGTCACGGTCTGGAATACAGATACAACCCGAGATACTAGGAATCAAACTCAAAGTACAATACTGAAAAAAACAAATAACTAATAGTAGACTCCCAAAGCTTGGTCTACCCCACCTACACTCAGTGTAGTGAACTTCTCAATCTTCAGGTACCTGAAAAATGGGGGTGCCCCCAAAGGGGCTCAGCAAACAACTGGTATGGAAAACGTGCAGCCCATCGTCTACCGGGCCACACCAAACTACTTTGTCGAATACATGCAGTTCATTTTTTTATAAAGCTGTAAACAAGCATAATCTGATGATAACAAGTATCCACACAAGGACAATAATGTCATATAGAACAAGACACAGAAGGTCGAGTTAGCTGAACTGAAATTCTTTACTGATAGTCGGTCCACACAATGGGACTGACAGTTATAACTGAATATCTGATAGTGGAGGTATAGTGACCTCGTTATAGAGAAGTTGGGTATAAAACCCCAGGAGATGACGTAGTCAAACCCTGAACTGAATGGCGTGGGAAATAAGAACCCACTGAGGAATAAAGTCTTCCTCGAACTGAAGGGCACACGAAGTCCCGGGGAATAGAGTCTTCCTCCCAACTGAATTTTCCGTCGCGACGTAGTAGGAGACGACCTGAGACAGGTACAGCTCCTGTAGCATGCATGGCCAGATCCAACTGGGCTCCTCATTCTCGTAGTATAGAGTTGTTAGGTGTCATATAAAGATGTTGACAAGAACCCAATGTATAATGTCAATTATCACGTTTAGGATAATGACGTTGTTATAAAGTGAAGTTAGTGAGAGACTTGAGTACAAGTCCTCGGTATACTGAAACGCAGGTATTTAATCCACTGGTATAGTAGTGTTGTATGCGTGGGACATACACGTTGTAGTCAGCAACATTCACGCACATAAAATAATACAACAGTGCACAAGAGTAATACAACGTTTTACAATAATTATCTTGGTCGTTATTCAAACAACAGATAGCACACAAGCCGGTGTAATCCGTGTAGAAAACAGGTTGCAAGAATCCCATACCGTTCACCGTAGACTGTACTTTAGTTCCCGGTCAACGTCTGGTCAAACAAAGTCCTAGAACAGGATTAACTGAGAGGGTTAATTTATGTTACCCTTATATACTGATTCTATTGAATCTTTTAACAAATCTTGTATTTGTTATTTCATGTGAGGTTTATTTCTTTTAATTACCTCATGATTTTATGTATAACTTATTTGTTATTCCTTTTGATTTATTTATAAATCCTTTAATGTACATAAATGTGTTTATTTATTCATGTACTATTTGTTGTTTATTTTAATTGTCTAGTTGACATAACAACTTATTTTTCTTAACAATATTTAAATGTCTTAATGACATAAAATCTTATAGTTTTCATTATTCCTCCTTTAACCAAAAGTAATAATCATTGGTTACCCTTAAATTCCTTATAACTATATAAGTCATAGTTTAAATTCATAACTCCTTTAATCAAAATTCTTTCTTTCTAATTCCTCAAAAATCCATGTAGGACCTATATTTATTTTAATCTAAATTCTTACCCTTGTATTTCGGTTATTTACAAAACAACCACATAAAATCATAAACCTTATATTAAATTCTAATCTCATTATATTATAGAGTTTTAATTTCTTATTTAGCTAAATTACAAAGCCACCCCTAATATTTTGGTATAGCTTTTAAAATTATAACTCTCAAAAATTACAACTTAGCCCCTTAAATTTCGGCCAACATATATTTATTCCTTATAATTACAATCTAACCACAAATCTTATAACTTTACATAATGACATGTAAACTATAGTTTTAATTTTAATTCTCCATAAATGCGAATATATATATATAAATTCTTAAATTACCAAACTAACCCAAAAATTCGGCTTTGTCTGAACTTTCCATTAATTACATTTTCACCCCAAAACTTATAATAGTACTTAATAACTTATAAACTAAGTTTAAATATTTAATTCTTAAAATTTCGAAAGTAACCAATAATTTCTTAATTATGAATTCGCCCCATTAATTCAAACTTTCATAACAACTTTATAAATTACATAATAGCCCAAAACTTTATAAAAAGTTATTTTAAGCTTGTTTAAATTATCTAAAATTCATAAACTTAATTCCTAACCTTATATTATATTAATTACACCAAACAGCCCTTTGCTCTCGGTTTAATAATACACTAAATTTTGTAAAATTACATTTAACCACATAACTAATTAATTAGTCATTTAAACACTAATAGAATATTTTTAACTCACCAAACTTTATGATATAAATTTATATACCTAAGTAGCTCATTAAAATCCATTTAACACATAAAGCATTCGGCCATAATTTAAATGAGACCATATGTTATATAAAAGTGGATTTATATGTCTAATAATTATAGATAAATTCATAGGAGTCATATAACTCATGTATAAATTATTGTAATGTCTTATATAAATTCTTAGCTCAAAATAGAGCTTTTGCCCAAGACAATTCGGCCTAAATTTGTAACATAATAATTTTGTGACACAAAAATGTGTCTTAAGGTAAATATTTTCTATATGTTATAGTTATATTTTTGGCATATAAAACCATATAGTTCGGTATTATTACTAAGAGGTGTACATAATTTTTGTACAATTTTTAGAAGCTTAACAAAGCTTATAATATAAGGTTTATAGTAAACTTACTTCTTAACAAGGTGGTTAAGTGCTTGAACTTCTTCTTGAATCTCCAAGCTTTCTCCTAGGTAAACTTGATGCTCCTCTTCGGTTTTATGCAAGAGGTGAAGGTGTTTAGGAGTTAGATCTTGAATAAAGATCTTAAGTAGATTTGGAAGTAGTTTTACAAGACTTTACCTTAGACTTTCTCTTATAATTTCGGCTCACCCAAAGGTAGATGAAGACAAGTTTTCCTTCATCAAAATGAAGAAGAAAAGAGACTTAGAAGAGGTAGAACTTGGTTACACAAAAATGTGCTTTAAGGATTTTCAAGCTTTAAAACCTACCTTAAGATAACCTTGAGATGCTCCTTGTTTAATGTTGGTTTGGACAACCTTGGAGAACTAAATGTGGCCGAACCCACCTTGATATGCTAGGAAGAGTTTTGCTTCAAGACTTGCCAAGAAATGCTAGGAAATTACCTTAAGATGAAGATAGAAGTTAAAACTCCATTAATGGACTTAAGAGCTTCAAAGGAAGAAGATGAAGCTAGAAGAGAGAGAGAGCCTTACCAAACCGTGGAGATGAGTGCAAGAGGGAAAGTGAGAGCTAGCTCACGTAAATGCAAGGAATTGCATTTGGAATTGATTTTTGTTTTGTCAATTTTTAATGTCAAATGACTATACTTTTCCTTAGTTTATTCATGAGTTATTGGCTCAATAAATGCCTCCTTTCCAGCATGAAAACCGGCCATAATAGAGGACAAGGCAAGGTGGAGCAAAAATAATGCAAACTAGAAGACAAGGTGAGAAAAGGTAAGGTATCTTCTTTTGATTTTTCTAAGTTAATGAATTGTCTTCTTCCTCATGTCTTGCACGAATTGGAGGTCTGAATGGGCTCAAAAACCGGCCATGAAGAGCCAAGGAAGAACATGGAAGTTCACATGTGGAAGAAGGAATCAATAAAGTAGATCTTAGATCTACTTTTCTACTTTTCATTTGTTTTGTTCTAGCTCACATGGCCTTATTCCATGGCCTAATTTCGACAGCTTGATGTCAAATGAGACCTACATACTTGACATTAAGTAATATAACACATGGGAGGTGAGTCATCATGTTAAGCCTTTTATAAACTTTTAAAGCAAATTTTATACTAGTTTTTGCCCTTAAAATCGGCCCCTATAGAGAGCCTTGACTAGTCACACCAACTGATTTAGAAGGTCATTTTAACCCTTTTTAAGATTACCAATTCGTGGCATGTCAAAAACTACAAGGTAATTGCGTAAAACGCATTTTCGTGACACCCGAAGGTGTGTTTTTGTGCTCTAAGGAAATTTTGGGAAACAATTGTTTTATGAGTTCCAAGTGTTTGAAACACTTATTATGGTAAATAAACATATACTAAGTGTTACATTGAGTTATATGGGGTTATATCAACCCGTGACATAATTTACGGGCCATCGGGACACCCGGGCCAAAAAGGAGCGCTAAGAAATCCTCCTTGGTTTTTGCTGAATTTTGAGAACCACTTCGTGGGTTATCTTTAGAATGTAAATAATGATTAGGAACTCTAGGAATTAATTTTATAGGAGTTCGTGCCACCTCGGCACTCCTCCGGACTTTTCGTGCTTTAAGGAGCGGGCGTGAGCGCTCCCGAGCATTTTGCGTATTTGACTGATATAGCTTAGGGAATATATTTATATATTCATATAATGAGTGTATGACCATTTGGTTTGTTTTAGAAGGTCATACAAGGTCATGCTTGATCACATGTTTCTAAGGCGTTTTAGCGTTTATGGTGAAACGACTGCTTTTACGTACCGTTTTCATGCATGGGTTTGCATGCGTACGTGAAACGATTTATATTTGGATTATATTCCAATAAATAATGATTAAATAATCTCATTTAGATTTGGGGTATTTCATGGAATGAACTTGGTTAGGACCCAAAGAGCCTACCAAGACTTTTTTAGCATGCAATTATGATTTTATAAGGCTAACTAAGTCCTTAAGAAACATTGGTAACAATTTAAACCAAAGAAAACACCATAAAGTCAATTTAAGCAAATACTTGCTTTAGACTTGGTGTAACTTTGTATAAGACCTAAAGGTCATTCCTAGACCTTATTAACATGTTAATGAACATGTTAAATCAATTACTAAAGAAAACCAAGCTTGAAAACAAGTTAAAACACAAAATGTGATTTAAAGAGTCTTAAAGCACATTTTTGAAAAATTGTCTTAGAAATGGGTTTTGAGTGGCTAAATGCCTATCATTACTCTTTAATCAATACTTTTACTACTTAGTATCACATTAGGAAGTCTAAATCAATTGGAAACCAAAATTTCACAAATATGTGCACTAATTGTGAATAGTGCCCAAATAGTGCTCAATTAAGGCTTTAGTCAACTTTAATTAGCTAAATAGTCAAACAAGGCCCTATATATGTTATCTAAAGGAGGGGGACGGTTTCTATACATGGTGAGTCATCACCATTGACAACCAAGTAAATAAAGAGGGGGAAACTAAAGTAAAAGCACTATTTACTTTATAACATAAAATATCTCTTTAACTTACCTCTCACCTCACTTTTCTTCATTCTCCTTTGATCCCACCGTGTTCTTCATCCCCCTCCCAGCTCCAAACCGTTCTTGCTACAGCAACCTCTCTTCTCCATCTTCATTTCCTTGCCAAATCTAACTCCATGTTCCAAATCAAATTCTCAGAGCATATTTGTGCTAGTTAGACCAAGCCCTTCATTTCTCTCTTTTCAAATCTTCAATAACTCCATTTTGGTGCCATAAAGAATCTCCATTGAAGGAGGACAAGCTCCAATTCTTGCACGTTGTTGTTCTTCCTAGTTCTAAGATAAGAAAAGTCAAAGAAAATTCACATTTCCTTTCATTTTTGAACATGGCCGAAAATCACCCTTAGTGATGCCTTGTTTTATTCATTTTAGTAGCTTGATTCAATCTCCAAAGGATTGTAAGGAGTCCTACCTTACTTCCTTGTCAAGCTCTCATCCAAATTCTAAGGTAAACTTCCATTTTAGTGTTTTAAAACACTTATGTAAATCTAGGGTTTAATCATGAGTTAAAGTATAAAACGTGATGCTCATTACCCTTATATGTGTGTATTGGTTAAAAGATTGACAAGTGATAAAAGCTCCTTGCCGATTTTCAATCAAGAAAGAACAAGAGAAAACAAGTGACAAAATCTTGAAGAGAAGAGATAAATTACCTCTCTTGATGTAATCTTTGTGCTTTAGGAAAATGAGCCATGTTATGCACTATATTGTGATATAGTGTAGTTTAAAGGTTTAGTTGTGTGTAATGAACATTTCTTGTGAAGATGAATGTCTTTGATGGTTAAAGGTGAGAAAAAATCATGTGTTTGTGTATAAGAATGTGTATTAAGAGATTGAGTGTTCTTGGTTGTCTAAAGGTGAAAACCTAAGTGTTTGGGTGTGAGGATGTACAAGAGAGGCTATGTCAAAATTTGGTGAGTAAACAAGGAGTTTTAAGTGTTTTGGTGAAGTATTGTGACCTAGGTTGTACTAGTAATTGTTAAGTGTTAAATTGGCGAAAACAAATGAATTTAAGTGTTCATAAGTATTAGAATTACTTAGGCATTGTTCATGGACATTTAGAGTCTAAAGGAGTGACATGTAATGATGAGGATTGGTAGGTAATGATGTTATAAGGTTGTTTAAGACATGTTAGGTGAGTTATAATGACAATTAAGTGGGTGAAAAGTTGTAGTAAATGTAAAAGTAAAACAAGTTAAAAATGTGAAGTTATTTAACTAGTTAACGGGATAAACTATGGCACCCTAGTCGTTAAATAATCTAATTATCCCGATGTTAATGGTAACAATTGTAATGTTACCAGTTGTTTGAGAATTATTCGAGGAACATAAGAGGACACAATAGAGTGGACCTTGGTGACAGGTACGGTTTTCTTGAAACTTGTGTTCTACCAGATTACACCGGCTTGTATGCCAACTTGTTTTCCTGTGTGTTTGACACCTTGCAAGAATAAGCATAAAATGAGTTTATAGTAATTCATTTATGTGGCGTGTTTAGTTCCAATACCGTTTAACCTCGAAAGTGTTAAACCATAGCTAACCAAATCTAGGATCACAAAAGAGATCGGCATTCGGATTTAACGACCCAAACCATGGGGTCGTTCTAACCACGGTTATGCGTGAGTTAGTTCTGTGTTGTTTGTGCATGTAAGTATGTTTACCTCCCTTGTATGTTTAACCCGGTTGTAACATTATATGGTATGAGGATGTGATAGGTTCCATAATGGAGCTCTTAACTATATATATATTTATATATTATAGGGGGTGAGGAATTCGGTCGTTCCGGTCGCGCATGTTGTTTGGGAGTTGATGTTTACAGTTGCTTTAACTCCCACTCTGTTTATGGTTGTTTTCCTTCTTGGTCTTCAATCACCCTCAAGCTTAACCAAGGCTAATTGTTTGGCTCACGTCGGATTAGGGGGATATGTGTATAGTGTGAATGGTTCTTTATTAAGACCAAAATATCTAAGTAAATAAATGTGTACGGTGTGTTCGGAACTATGCTATATCTGACACATCTTAAGTAAGTATACGTTCTCTAAGAAGAACAATAAAGTATTGTGTAACGAGCTTAATATGGGAATAGAAAGATTCTCTAGGCTCCAAGGAGATAACTAACTCTCGTCTAGGGGCACGAGCCCTCACGTGACTCTCCCCGAGTCATGTTGTATATATGTTAAGGTGTGATATGTGTTGTTATGTTGAGTATGTTGGTCATGGGTACCAACCCCAGGTTATCATAAGAGGAGTTTAAGTATAACCCGATTAAACGGGTAAAGGTCGTCTAGGGAGGTGTTAGCTCCATTAAGGTAGAAACCCTCAAGGGATTAAAGAACGCAATAATGTGATCTAACAAGTGTTGATGTGTTGATTAAGTTGTTTGGATCCTATTGATTGGATGTGTGTTATGTGTTTATAGTTTTCCATGCATGATTTAAATATAATCAACCGCATACTTAGACGACAATTAGTTGTGCGTGACCCGGTAGTATGCAGGCTGCACAATTACCATACTAGCAAAGGTGCTGAGCCCCTTGGGGGGCCACCCTTTCTTTCCTTTTCAAGTACAAGGAGCTGGAAGCAGTTCGAGAGTAGGACGGGGTAGTTGTTTGCACATGGGTAGTTCATTTAATTACTTATGCATTGTCGGTGTAGTAAGACCGAAATTGTTGTCGGCATTAGTTTGTAAATACTCGGTATAGTTGGAATGTAAATGTGTAATTATTATTGGAAATGGAAAGAGATTGTAATGTGTAGTTGCTCGGGAATCTGGTCCATCAGACCGATACATGTATATGTATTAGCCTTGTTAGCCACGTGGGTGGTTAACGGCGTGTAACACTAATGAGTTAAGTAATGTGATGAGTTATGTTTTCCGCTGCAAATGGTTGTCAAGTGTATTGTTGTAGTTGGGGTGTTACAAAAAGTGGTATCTTCGCTCTGATGACTGGAATTACCGAGCTTAGGAAGTACTGAGTTAGGATAGTAATACTTTGGGTTAAGGGTTGAGTGATAGTGTAAGAGAGTACGCTAGTTTGGAATTACCAGTGTGTACTGGAAACCTACAATATCATTCCCGCCCTCCACAATCCCTGTTTTATAACTCGGGAAAGAACGCCAGAGAGATGAAAGTCCTCTCTTACTCGGGAAAACCCGATCTGGCTGTTATTAAGCATCTCTGTAAGTACGGAGAACCTGTCATACGGTAGATTCCGAAAAGTGGGAATCCCGGAGACTGTTTCCATCAGAACAATGTTAACCACATTTAATAGGTAAGAATGAAGAATCCTACGCACAGGAGAATAGAATTTCCAGCAACCTGGGTCTACATGCCGAGCAGTCGAGAATAACCAGCTTGCAACACACCAACCGTGCAACAGGCAAGAAGTGAAGTAATGGAACCCGAGAAGCGTGTCTACGGGACCACGATTATTAAATAATGTCGCCAACGGTATATCAACCGACTAAGGAACTACAAAATAGTACCCAAACAAGAGACAAGTCTCAGTAACCACGACAAATGCGTGGAACGGGCTACAAAGAAGATACAATACTAAGTAAAAGGGGGTCTCCCAGAATGGGAAACACCCTAGTTAATGATTATCATGTGAAGACTAATGAGAAGTTGTGCAGAAGATTAGTTATCAATTAGGGTATCAAATTAAGGGCCAACAAGGCCATTGAATACGGTGCGGGTAAAAACGATACCGCAACCAGTAAATGTTCAGCCGATAGCCAGTTAACATGGCGCACTTGCCATGGCAAGTGCTGCTATAACAGGGCTGTTCGGGGGAAAATTTTTTAACAACTACCAAGTACTTAGTAAAGTACATGAAGTTGAGTGAGGTAATCGTAACCGTGGATGGGCTTAACAGCCAAACCTTTGTATTTGAGTATATACCGGTCAGCAAGGAGCTAGACTCGGTTAAGGCACGAAGACATTGTAATACCATGAGAATTTTTCTTTTAAACTCAGATTTATTTCAAACTCTTTTTTTTTCAAAACCAAATTTTCTTTCAAACCAATACTTATTTCTAACCTTCTTTTAAACCAAACCAAAGGACCTACGCCGGCCTCAGCACCACATAGTAGGTAAGTTACACCCAGTTCACTTTTGAACAACCGGACGGAAATCGGATAACCTGAGGGTAGCAACCAAAGGGAATGGATTGAGTTCATACTAAATACAACAATGGGCAGACTTTCCTTTGATTAAGTTCGGGAAGCACTGAATGTATGTATCATAAGACAATATAAGGGAGTTGACAACAGAATACTTCTCCTAGGCGTGTGACGGACACTACGAGCATACAAAAAAAATGAAATGTGGGACGACCGCACTTCGGTAGGAGCATGTGGGCATGACAGACCTACTTATGGGTTAGTCGGGTAAGTAGCAATGTATTAGTAGGGTACCCCACATATGTATACGAGTGGAGTCAGGAACACGGGAAGTAGTCGACTCCGTACTACGGTCAGCAGTAAAGGTCAAACAAGAGCAACAGATTACCACGAATGGTTAGAGTAAAAGGACTCAGTTAAGTCAACGAGACTAAGGGAATTAGTGAATTTATTTCAAGGAAATGTTTAAGAGTCAGGAAGTGCGAAGTGCACTGGTTAGTAAGTAAAGACATAGCATATGTCTCAAGTGTCACGAGGGATAAAACATGATAGCTGGAGCGAATACCCAGCCTATACATGGTAAAGAAGATGCCTAATATGGACAAGTTAATGTGTAACCAACGGGATGAAACTCCCGGAATAACCACCTAGGCTATCAGGGGATATCGATCTCACTGAAGAGGATATTAAAAATACCCATAAGTACAATCCAGAAATAATGGCGTAACCTAACAACACCCAGGAGCAATCCTGAAGGGTGTTTGGGTCAACAAAAGTTGAACGATATACTGTGACAGAAACACAAGAGTTGAGACTAACACTCAATTTAAACATAAGTCATCAGGAGGCAATTTGACATTCTTAAAAGAGCATCCCATGAAAGGAAGCGTGATGCAACGACCTTGTCGTGGAGCCCAATACAACCTCCAAGCCAGGTGATGGTGCGCGGAGAACAAAATTTGTGTGAGCAGCCTATAATGTGCAGAGCTCAAGGCAATAAGGCTTATAAGCCACCAACCAAATGTGATATGTAAATTTAATTGATTATGGAAGTTATGTTATACCAGTGGATAGAGCGAAGAACGAACCACTGCTTTAAAAGTGGGGATACCTATCGACATTGTGAGACCGCGGGAGCGGTAGTTATGTGAACCAAGTTCAAGAAATATGTTAAGGATTGACTATGTTGTTATTGCGGGAGAGCAGTTAGTTTAGTAGCATGTGTGTATAATGTGAATCACCGAGTGAGCAACGCTCAAGGAGCATAAAGACTCGAAGAATAGTGTATTCAGTAGTCACCCAAATAAATGATGAACCATAATACAAATGATGAAAGTACATGTGCAGAAGCTAATATGATAGTGGATGCCATGTAAGTTAGTGTTGTACAATGGGTAAGAACACGGTGCACAGCAAGCGACCAATACATGTGAATAAATCACACAATAACATGGAGTTGATGAATAAAGATGGTAGACAGACCGGGCAACAAGGAAACAATGTTCATTTCTATTGCAATTGCATAAGAGATTTACTGCCAAGAGTTTACGTCTCTGCACTCTGTATGACTGAGTGTTTTGGTATTGCACATGCGTAGTAATGATCGAGTGAGATAGTTAGGAATTTGGGAAATTAATAGTGGTAGAAGTAGAAAGAGGCTTATAACGCTATAAGGACCGAGGCATAGGAAACGCAAGGTCGTATCAATGAAAGAGTACTTGTACGAAACCAAATGTGAAGGCATGATTAGGAATAAGTGACTGCAGTAACATGGAATACCTGATACCGGTATGGAATATACCTCAAGTGTTGGAAATAACCGAGGGAGCACTACATATTAGGTAGTAGCTCAACCTCACCCGACAATAAGGCGGATGAAACCAAGTGACTATTCCCTAGGATACGGTAAGAGTTACAAAGTTTAAAAACTCACTGAATTTACGCACGGTATGGGATACCACGCATCGGTTGAGAAACCGTTATTACCAAGATATGAAGATGATAAATCGGAGATGCACAATACAGTAAGAATAACGAATGGGGCAAACTAGCCTCTAAAGTTATCAGGGTCGCACAGCAGAAGCTAGTGGACCCGTGATTCAAATGTTGAATATGCATAGTTAATATGAGTAAATAGCTAATTATTAACGCCTGGAAGCCTCACAGACCAGAACCAAAACCAGTTATGAGTTAAATAAACTCCAATGAGAATTCTTGGTTTAGGGACTAAATCGCCAATATGGTTAAGATCCTCTAACCAGAACGCATTGTATGATAGACCGCGTGGAAGTTAAAACACTTCACGACGGCAGAACATTTTAAAATAATGTTCAGTGATTGATTACGTGGGTGTAATCCCTTTTAAGGGGGGTAGAGCCTAAAACCGCTTAGTGTGTTTTACCGTACAAGAGTACGTGAATTATGGTGTGCATAGCACAAAATAATTTGTTTTGATGTTTGGTGCGTATGTTACATGAACATACTCATTCATTCATGGTTTAATTATGGTAAGAGCACACAGAAGATGCGAATACCATTGTGATAAGTGTGTCTACTTTGTTAACTGTTGTGTGAGAGTACAAGTTTAAGGGAGTAGAGAAACTCCGGGGGAACAAAACCTCGACAATATATAAATGTAAAACCGTGTTTTATATTTTGATATATATATAGAGAGAGAGTATTGTGATTTATGAAAGGGTATGAAACCAACATAGAACCTAGTGAGAATTAGATTCCCTAGGTAACTTGATTAAAATTGAATGGAGATAACTGATAGACGGAGTTCTATCCTTGAAGATGTAATGATTATGACTAGAATGACTAAAAAGATAGAAAATTGGAAATGAGTGTACTACATGATGCTTGAAAATAAAGTGGGAGGTGGAACTTGATTTGCATGTGATCAAGGGAAGCCAAACATAAATTGGGGTGGAAGGATAGTTCAACACTGATGCTGATCACATCAGGGTTGGGAGACTCTTGAAGCTCCCTATAAGTGGTCACAAATAACCACGCTAAGAAAAGATGCAAGGAACATAAATGGGACTTGGAGTTGTATTGCGTTTTCAAAAAGGATTTTCAATTGGTATTTCCAAAACTTTCGTTTGATACCTTAAATAAAGAAAGTTCTGCTGCTTAACCTCACAAAGAATATTTTTGTAGTACTTGCTCATGAGTTGAGGACGTATGAGCCTTTCTCTTCGGACCGGTGACATGAGAAGTATATATGTTAAAAATTAAGTGATTGTTTTGATCTCCCAAAGAAACGGGGACCAGAAGGTGTCCATCGCGGCCGGGTTCTGCGGGATCACAGTGTATATGTACTCGACATGGGAGTCCATGAAGATATGGAAAAATGTATTTTTGATTGCTATACATGCTAAGACATGTTGTGTGGTATGCGTAATAAATATTATCCCGGCCTATGAGTCTAAATGTTGTTATGTTACCCGGACCGTGAGTCCGTGGTTATTATGTAAGGTATGTTATGTATGGATGTGTATATGTTACCCGGACCATTAAGTCCGAGGTAGTGATGTAAAGTATGTTTGGTTATGGAAGTTTTATTGTGCAAGTAATTCCCGGATTCTATGGAAGGATACGAGGGAAACTGTGAACTTCGAGGACGAAATTCTTTTAAGGGGGGTAAATTGAAATACCCCAGACCTTGATATGTTGTTTAAATATTAAAATATGGTATATTAAGGCTAAAAAGTGCCTTAGAAACATTAGTGAACAATCTAAACCATAGTAAACACAATAAAATACCGTTAAGACAGTTTGAGCAAAAACATGCTCTAAGCTTGGAATATACTTGGTTAGGACCCAAAGAGCCTACCAAGACTTTATTAAAATGCAATTATGATTTATAAGGCTAACTAAGTCTTTAAGAAACATTGGTAACAATTTAAACCAAAGAAAACACCATAAAGTCAATTTAAGCAAATACTTGCTCTAGACTTGGTGTAACTTTGTATAAGACATAAAGGTCATTCCTAGACCTTATTAACATGTTAATGAACATTTTAAATCAATTACTAAAGAAAACCAAGCTTGAAAACAAGTTAAAACATAAAATGTGCTTTAAGGAGTCTTAAGGCACATTTTTGAAAAATTGTCTTAGAAATGGGTTTTGAGTGGCTAAATGTCCATCATTACTCTTTAATCAATATGTGTACTACTTAGTATCACATTAGGAAGTCTAAATTAATTTGAAACCAAAATTTCACAAATATGTGCACTAATTGTGAATAGTGCCCAAATAGTGCTCAATTAAGGCTTTAGTCAACTTTAATTAGCTAAATGGTCAAACAAGGCTCTATATATGTTATCTAAAGGAGGGGTCGGTTTTTAGACATGGTGAGTTATCACCATTGACAACCAAGTAAATAAAGAGGGGGAAACAAAAGTTAAAGCACTATTTGCTTTATAACATAAAATATCTCTTTAACTTACCTCTCACCTCACTTTTCTTCATTCTCCTTTGTTCCCACCGTGTTCTTAATCCTCCTCCCAGCTCCAAACCGTTCTTGCTACAGCAACCTCTCTTCTCCATCTTCATTTCCTTGCCAAATCCAACTCCATGCTCCAAATCAAATTCTAAGAGCATATTTGTGCTAGTTAGACCAAGCCCTTCATTTATCTCTTTTCAAATCTTCAATAACTCCATTTTGGTGCAATGAAGAATCTCCATTGAATGAGGAAAAGCTCCAGTTCTTGCACCTTGTTGTTCTTCCTTGTTCTAAGGTAAGAATACTCAAAGAAAATTCATAATTCCTTTCATTTTTGAACATGGCAGAAAATCACCCTTAGTGATGCCTTGTTTTATTCATTTTAGTAGCTTGATTCAATCTCCAAAGGATTACAAGGAGTCCTACCTTGCTTCCTTGTCAAGCTCCATTCCAAATTCCAAGCTAAACATCCATTTTAGTGTTTTAAAACACTTATGTAAATCTAGGGTTTAATCATGAGTTAAAGTATAAAACTTGATGCTCATTACCCTTATATGTGTGTATTGGTTAGAAGATTGACAAGTGATAAAAGCTCCTTGCTGATTTTCAATCAAGAAAGAACAAGAGAAAACAAGTGAGAAAATCTTGAAGAGAAGAGATAAATGACCTCTCTTGATGTAATCTTTGTGCTTTAGGAACATGTGCATAAATTGCCTTAAAAAAAATCTAAAGAGCCAATGGGAAATGAGATAGAAAACTATCCACAAGGAGGTTATTAAGGGCATATGTGATGTTGTGTATATTTGCAGGTTAAAGACAATTAATATGTGGAAATTCAGTGTTTAAGATTAATGCAATTTAAGGGCCTAAGAGCCATGTTATTTAAGGGCCTAAGTGCCAAGCAATTTAAGTTTATGCACTATATTGTGATGTAGTGTAGTTTAAAGGTTTAGTTGTGTGTAAAGAACATTTCTTGTGAAGATGAATGTCTTTGATGGTTAAAGGTGAGAAAAAAATCATGTGTTTGTGTGTAAGAATGTGTATTAAGAGATTGAGTGTTCTTGGTTGTCTAAAGGTGAAAAACTAAGTGTTTGGGTGTGTGGATGTACAAGAGAGGCTATGTCAAAATTTGGTGAGTAAACAAGGAGTTTAAAGTGTTTTGGTGAAGTATTGTGACCTAGGTTGTACTAGGAATTGTTAAGTGTTAAATTGGCGAAACCAAATGAATTTCAGTGTTCATAAGTTATTAGAATGACTTAGGCATTGTTCATGGACATTTAGAGTCTAAAGGAGTGATTTGTGGTATACCAAAGTTATGGTAAGAGTGTGGTTTAATCTTGTGCAAAGTTTGGTGAACAATGGAAGTGTAATGCCTTGTGAAGGTTAATTATGAACTTGTGGGAAAGACTTGAGGAGTGTGTGTAAAGGGGATGAGTGTGATGCAAACTGATGTTTTAGGAGTGGTTATCTTGTTGTGGAAGAACACTTTGGTTAGTGGAAGTCTTAGGCAAAATTTCAAGTTACAAGTGTAAGGAAAAATGTTCTAAGTGTTAAGGATTTAGTAAAAGTTTGAGTAAATGTTTAAGGAGTTTGTGGGATGATTAGAGAGGGTTTTAGTGTGCCAAAAAGATGTTAAAACTTGTGGGAAACATGTGGAATGCTTAGGAAAATATTGGGGTGAATTTGGAGTGAAATAAGCACTTAAAAACAAGTTTCTGCTTTCAACCTACCTTAGGACCGACCTTGGCAAGGTAGGTCGGGCCTAGAATAGCATCCAGGAAACTTTCTGACTTCGACCTACCTTGCGACCTACCTTGCAAGGTCGGTCGGACCTTAAAAAAATTTAAGAATGTTAAGTGGTATTAGTGGTATGCCATTAAGGGGGTATAGATGATTAGAAAAATAATTATATAAGGACTTAAGAGATTATGTTAAGTAAGATGATTTAAATGTTAAGGTTATAAAATGGCATGTAATGATGAGGATTGGTAGGTAATGATGTTATAAGGTTGTTTAAGACATGTTAGGTGAGATATAATGACAATTAAGTGGGTGAAAAGTTGTAGTAAATGTGAAAGTAAAACAAGTTAAAAATGTAAAGTTATTTAACTAGTTAACGGGATTAACTATGGCACCCTAGTCATTAAATAATCGAATTATCCCGATGTTAATGGTAACAATTGTAATGTTACCAGTTGTTCGAGAATTATTCGAGGAACATAACAGGACACAATAGAGTGGACCTTGGTGACAGGTATGGTTTTCTTGCAACCTGTGTTCTACCGGATTACACCGGTTTGTATGCCAACTTGTTTTTCTGTGTGTTTTCCACCTTGCAAGAATAAGCATGAAATGAGTTTATAGTGATTCATTTATGTGGCATGTTTAGTTCCAATACCGTTTAACCTCGAAAGTGTTAAACCATAGCTAACCAAATCTTGGATCACATAAGAGATCGATATTCGGATTTAACGACCCAAACCATGGGGACGTTCTAACCACGGCTATGCGTGAGTTAGTTGTGTGTTATTTGTGCGTGTAACTATGTTTACCTCCCTTGTGTGCTTAACCCAGTTGTAACACTATATGGTGTGTGGATGTGATAGGTTCCATAATGGAGCTCTTAACTATATATATTTATATATTATGGGGGGTGAGGAATCTGGTGGTTCCGGTCGCGCGTGTTGTTTGGGAGTTGATGTTTACAGTTGCTTTAACTCTCACTCTGTTTATGGTTGTTTTCCTTCTTGGTCTTCAATCACCCTCAAGCTTAACCAAGGCTAATTGTTTGACTCACGTCGGATTAGGGGGATATGTGTATAGTGTGAAGGGTTCTATATTAAGACCGAAATATCTAAGTAAATAAATGTGTACGGTGTGTTCGGAACTATGCTATATCCCACACATCTTAAGTATTGTGTAACGAGCTTAACATGGGAATAGAAAGATTCTCTAGGCTCCAAGGAGATAACTAACTTTCATCTAGGGGCACGAGCCCGCACGTGACTCTCACCGAGTCATGTTGTATATATGTTAAGGTGTGATATGTGTTGTTATGTTGAGTATGTTGGTCATGGGTACCAACCCCAGGTTATCATAAGAGGAGTTTAAGTATAACCCGATTAAACGGGTAAAGGTCGTCTAGGGAGGAGTTAGCTCCATTAAGGTAGAAACCCTCAAGGGATTAAAGAACTCAATAATGCGATCTAACAAGTGTTGATGTGTTGATTGAGTTGTTTGGATCCTATTGATTGGATGTGTGTTATGTGTTTATAGTTTTCCATGCATGATTTAAATATAATCAACCGCATGCTTAGACGACAATTAGTTGTGCGTGGCCCGGTAGTATGCAGGCTGCACGATTACCATACCAGCAAAGGCGCTGAGCCCCTTAGGGGGCCACCTTTCTTTCCTTTTCAGGTACAAGGACCTGGAAGCCGTTCGAGAGTAGGACGGGGTAGTTGTTTGCGCATGGGTAGTTCAATTAATTACTTATGTATTGTAGGTGTAGTAAGACCGAAATTGTTGTCGGCATTAGTTTGTAAATACTCGGTACAGTTGGAATGTAAATGTGTAATGATTGTTGGAAATGGAAAGAGATTGTAATGTGTAGTTGCTCGGGAATCTGGTCCATTAGACCGATACAATGTATATGTATTAGCCTTGTTAGTCACGTGGGTGGTTAACGGCGTGTAATACCAATGAGTTAAGTAATGTTATGAGTTATGTTTTCCGCTGCAAATGGTTGTCAAGTGTATTGTTGTAGTTGGGGTGTTACAGTTTTATTTATGAGTTATGTTATTCGTGTTATGATTTCAATTTTATTCAACTACGTGAGCAGTCGGCATTGGTCGTTGTTGGTTATGGCCATGAATCACCCGAGAGTCTTTCAGTTTGACTCACTTGTTGGGAGGGCCAAGAAGCCACGGATAGCATCACCTCTAATGAAGTGAGCTATTGAAATTATACAACAATTCTCATAACTTAATATTGTTTTATTATTTTTGATTAATCTATGTATTACATCCAAACTGTTTATTTTGTATGGAACCTTGACAACTGCACTTTTGACAATGCAAAAGCAAATTAAGAACATCCCGTGGACTCTGGCGAAGGTAGTTTTACTTATTATGTCTAAATAGTTAACATGTTAATAATAGACCTCCAAGTATGACTCAGAACGTCCATGTGTGAATGTATAGTGTCCAGTACAACCTGGTGGATCAGAATGTGGTTACTATGTTATGAGGTTTATGCATGACTTAGTAGCATCATCCATGCTTTTGCCAAAAAAGTCATTGGACAAGGTATACAACTATCTTTGAAAGTCTTGGTTTATATGTAATTTTATCCTTTGTCTCCTCTGCATAGTTTCTCATTAGTATTCATTTTTGTTTGTACAAGGCTTTCGAGGATCTGGTGGGCAGAGGACATTATCAAGAGAATCAGATAACTAAGGTACTCGAGGAATGGTCATAATTCATCTCCACGGACATACTTAATTAGTTGATTATTATTAGTTTAGTTTGCATTGAACGTAGTAGTGTCACAGATGTATTAAATTAGATTGAAATGTAGTGAATTGTATTACAATGGAGTGTGGTGAAGTGTGGTGTGGTGAAGTGTGGTGAACATTTAATTCCTTATTGTGTTATGAATTTCCTCTCTTTCTTTGCATATATTGATGCGTGGCGATGCTAGTGGCCGCTTTATGGGTTTATGGTATGTTACAAAGGCGCCCACTTTGGTGGCAGCATTATATATTTCGGTTGCTAATAAAGAACCGACGAAATAGATTGCTAGGTCAACAAATTCCGGTTAGACAACAGGGGTCTATTTCGGCGTTTCTTTATTAGCTACCGCCGAAATAGACCTACTTATTTCGAAGGTGCCCATTTCGGCGGTTTATAACCGCAAAAATAGACCTTTTACAACCGCCGAAATAGGTGGGTTTTCTACTAGTGCGTGCTGATTTTCCAAATAATATGAAAATTTGAATATGAAATCTCCACTTTTCACTCTTGGAACTTATTTTACAAGATTTTAATATTACCAATAAAAGCAAAATTTTGATTTGGTACTAAGAAAAATACAAGTTGTTAGGATCTTTTATCCCTTTGTGGGTAGAGTTGGGATTGGTAAGATTTGTTGTATGTAGACGGCTTTCTTGATTTGTGTGCATAGTAACTTCCTCCATATTTATTTATACCTTGGAGTAGACATCTTGGTGCACAATTCTTTCAATTAAGATCTAGGATTTTCCTTTAAAAAAAACCCCAAATTCTTAGCTACATGTGATTGTAGCTATCTTGGTTACATCCAAGGACATTTTAGTCAAATTAAAATAAAAAATATCTTTACAATAGGGTAATTTTGTAATTAATGAAATATAGTGGGACAAAACTGAAAATAGAAGAAAGAACAAACTCCGAGCTTAGTGACGGAGGGCCGATTTCATTTTTTTTCTTTTTTCTTTTTCTTTATCTTTATCACAACAACAATAATTTATATGGTTGTAACTTTTAATATATAAGTCCAAAATGAAAAAAAATTATATAATTGTTCATCTAAATTGAAACTCTTCAAAATAAGACCAGTCATGAATATGTTTTGACAACTTTTAAAAAAAAATATTTTTACATGTATACCATGATATTTTAATGTGAGGAGTTATGTACGTATTTTAATGTGAGAATGTACATGTTTTAATGTAACGATATACATGTTCAAATGTGACAATGCACATGTTCTTTAATGAACATATGTACATGTTTGTATGGCCACCTGTACAATTTTTCTCCCTTATATGTACAGATTTTAATCTAAGGATGTACATATTTAATGATTCATACAGATTTATATGAGCATCTGTATATTTTTAATGTGAGGATGTACATGTTTTAATGAACATTTGTACAGGTTTATATGACCATCTGTACAAGTTTTCTTTTACGTTCTATGCACTATACATGTAAGAATAATATTTTTAAAAGTTGTCAAAACATATCCATGACTGTCTTGTTTTGAGAGTTTGAACTTAGGTGAACAATAATATAATTTTTTTAATTTTGGACTTATACATTAAAAGTTGTAACCATTTAAAATTTTGTAATATAAAAGAAAAAAAGAAAAACTTAAAAAAAAACATGCCCAAGCGCGCCTTTACAAAAGAAAACAAAACAAAATGAAAATGCCACGTGCGCCCTCATTCCCTGTATGTAGCCAGTTGGCTACATTCACCTTTAGCCAAGACTGACTGAAAAAAAAATATAGGCTTTTAAGTTTTAGGTATTTAAGCTTGAAATCTTGACTTTAAACATAAGTATTAATCATTAAACTCTTGTAGTGTATTTTTATTTAGGAGTTAAAAATGTTTCAAATAAATCTATGGAAAACTTTGAAACATATTTATGGTGTAAAGATTCAACTTTATTGCTAGTTTAATTGTCGGCCGAAGCACTTGAAAATTCCAAACACAGCACTCAATTCCCGGTTTGGACACTCTGTCCAATTATTCTCGGGACAGTGACAATGTTTGCGAAACTACCGCATTTCCCAAATGCTGAATTAAAATGTGCACAATACCCACACTTGGGTAGTGCGGTTTTTTTTCTTTTGTTCTACTACCGCACTTGGCAAGTGCGGAAACTGTGCAAGTCAAAACCAGCACTTGCCAAGTACGGGTGTTTTGCAAATATTTGGTGGCGGCAGCCCCCTCCCTCCCTATATAAACCCCACTATCCCTCCCTCATTCTTCTCACAAATCTCACAAACTCTCTCTTATTCTCTCATATTCTCTTGTTGGGTGAGCTTAGTAGGAGTAGTAGCAAAAAATTTTTGCAAGTAAGATGGCGGGAAGATATGCCGGAGCAGCTGGAGGACCCGGGCCAGATCAGACGGAGCTATTTTCACTACAGACGACGCATATCTCTTGTGCGATTTTATCTGGACGTGAGGTTAGTATTCTAATTGCTAAAATGTTTTAATAGTTAGTTAAAATTATTATATTTAGATAATTTAGTAATAAAAATTAGAGAGTAAATAGAGAATTTATTTATAATGAAATTTAGGAGTATCGGCCCCTTATGGATAGAGTTTTGAAAGGGCGTGGGGGTGTGAAGTTGGATGAAGCCCCGCATAGATTGATTGTTTCATATTTACGAGCTGCTGGTTTATGGGGTCCTTCAAGCTTAGTCGTGAAAGGTAATAATTACATATGCAATGCTTTGGTTGAGAGATGGAGACCGGAGACACATACATTTATGTTTCCATTTAGGGAGGTTTCAATCACTTTAGAGGACATGACAGAGCTTTTCGGTTTACCTATCGAGGGTAGGCCGGTTATAGGTGCTACTAGTGTTGAGGTTCAAGAAATATGTGTTGCTTTATTGGGGAAGATGCCGGATATCGAGGACGTTAAGGGGAACCATGTTCTTTTAACATGGATATCTGAAAATTTCAAAAATGATGATCCAGAGTTGACTGACGACGCTCCGCCTGCTAGGATTGCTCATCATGCTAGGGCGTACATGTTGAGGCTGCTTAGGGGGACGTTAATGCCATCCTCCAATGGAAACACCGTAGACTGCTGTTATCTGCCTCTGCTGGCGGATTTTGATGTGGCTGGCCAGTACAGCTGGGGATCTGCAGTATTGGCCTGGATGTATCGTCATTTATACATGGCCACTAAGATAAAATATACTGGATACCTCCTCTGCAGCACCAGGTTGCTTACTATATGGGCGTACTCGAGGATTCCTCAGTTTTTTATACGCCGGACTGGCGGATTGATGATGATACACCATTGTGTTATCGGTATGTTAACTTAAGTTTATATACTTTGAATGATTTAATTTGCTCGTTGTTTAACGGTAGAAGTCTTTTTGAATGTTTGATAGATGGTTGCGGATGGACGCTGCCCACATCCGCACTTTGCAGGATGCTAGACATGCGATTGATAATTTGTCTACACCACCCTCTATTTGATGAAGTAAGTTACAAGCAGACTCAATAATTTATTTGAATTGTGTACTTTTTAAATTAAAAGGTTTAACTCTTGTGTTGCTACTGCAGTGGAGGTGGTTGCCTTATGCTGATCGACCACACCACCAAGGAGCTGAAGCCTACGCGTTGGTAGTTCCTCTCATCCATTTTAATATTGTTGAGGGACACCAACCAGATCGAGTCATGCGCCAGTTCGGCAGAGACCAACCTATTCCCGCCGCTCCACTTGACTGTGACAGACTTCACAGTCAAGATCGTTCTGGGCGTACCACCACTGACTGGGTATCTTACCTCGATCCATATCTGCAGCTGTGGGAGAGTAGAAATGACTGGCGCATTCCTCTTCACACGTATCCCCTTTCACGACCGCTAGGACCTTAGTCTGCATACATGAGGTGGTACTCACAACACAACATCATTGGTTCACATCAGATGCTCGAAGAAACGCGGTTCTGGTATTAATTTTTTAAATGTCAATAATTTTGGTTAGTTGTTTATATAATTATCTCTCCATTCTTTTTCTTCTTAATATCTTTTTCTTTTGTAGGGACAAGTAGTGCAGCAATTTCAGTACATGTCCCAGGACACTGATAGCAGCCAGTATGCGAGATACGTGGCTGATCAGACTGGGATATATGAGCACATGCGGTACGGTTATGCACAACCAGAGGAGCCTTTAGTCCCACCCCATGCATTCCAAGTGTTCTAGCCGAGTTGGGATGCAATTGGCAATGACGCACCCCGGAGAGCTGTACACAGGAGGAGACACAGCGAGCGGCGGCCAAGACAGCCAAGACATCATGATCACTCTCCTCCTCTTGAGCTTGTAGATCCCCATCAACATTTTGATGCAGCAGTTGACGCTGGGCATATGCAATATGATGCAGGAGTTGATGCTGGACAGATGGTAGTGGTTGAGCAGCCACCTTCGCAAGCACTACATCTGCAGCCTTATGTAGGTGGTCCAGACTTTGGTTACACATCCCAGCCGACTACGGGATACATTCCTTAGATGCAGACTCCGGCTCCATATCAACCAGTACCTGAAGTTGGCGGTAGTGCAGGGGGTAATGCGGCGTTACTTGATGACTTCCTTAATTCTAGTTGGAATTTCAGTTTGTTTGAGTTGTTGGGTTCTACTGGTAGTGTGGGGGCAGGTCCTAGTCAGATTTCACAGCACCTGACTCAACCAATTCCTACACCTTCTACACCTCATACCCCGTAGGCATCAGTCCATGAGATGACCATCGAGCAGCAGATTAATTACTTGGAGCAGATACCTGCATCATCTCACACACCTGTGCAAAACTATGAGCTGGAGAGTCTTCGTATGCAGCTACGGTCGAACATGAACCCACCAGATAGATACGGGGAGTGTACTCGTTGATCTGCAGTGTATCTTGATTCTTGTATTTTAGTTTTTGTACCTTTGTTTATTTTGAAATTAAACAATGTATTTTGTTATTGTTTGGATTAGTAATTGTGAGATTACACAGTCAAACGACATCTGTTTACTCTAAAAATATGCATACACGTAGTACAACATGCACACATTATTGTGTCCGAACCTCATCCCATTTTGACTTCTACAAGTGTTTCATAAATAAGGGTGAAGTGGCTAAGCTGCACAATATTTAATATTTGCAAATTGCAGCCTGGTGCCGTATTGCGCCTTTTTTTAGCAGTCAAACTACATCCGTTTACTCTAAATATTTGCATACACGCAGTACTACATGCACACATTATTGTGTCCGAACCTCATCCCATTTAGACTTCTACAAGTGTTTCATAAATAAGGGCGAAGTGGCTAAGCTGCACAATATTTAATATTTGAAAAACTACAACCTGGTGCCGTATTGCGCCCTTTTTTTTAGCAGTCAAAAGACATTCGTTTACTCTAAAAATTTGCATACATGTAGTACTACATGCACATATAATTGTGTCAGCACCTCATCCCATTTTGACTTCTACAAGTGTTTCATAAATAAGGGTAAAGTGGCTAAGCTGCACAATATTTAATATTTAAAAAATTATCTAAGTGTTTCCTGACCTTTGTCTCTCTATTCTTTGTGCTATTATATTACGTCACATCTCGTAGACCGACTCTTGTTCTATGAAATCATCATCATCAGCTTCAATAGGATCATAAATGACAAGTAAAGCAATATGTTCCATGAAATCTTCATACTCCATATAATTTTCCATCATCCGATGTACTGATGTATCAATCCGTACGTGGAAAAAGCTCCATTCGTAATTGTCCTCCAGTGAAAGATACACCATTGTTGATACATTTATTGTGTCGAGAAGAGAGCGTAGAGCACAACCTACTCGTCGTTGCAGGTCACAGAGATTATAAGGATACGACATACTTATTTTTACGCGGCTATGCCCCATCCTTCTCTCGAAGTGTGCACCATGACGGCTGAAAGTGGCCCCGTAATTCACGTGCAAACTGAAAGGAAACTCCATTATAGTTTGAGATCAAGGAGGGGTGTAAGGTATGAAGAATTCAAGTAGCATGCAAGTACGTGAGTAATGAGTTTGGATGCACATACCCTTTTAATAATACAATAGTGACAGTCGTAATGGCTAATGTACACCCGTATTTGCGCAATGCGGTTCTTTTGTAATAGTAACAGTCACTGACAGCCCAAACGGTTAGTACAACATGAACTGTACAACCGTATTTGTCAAATGCTGTTGCTTTGCAACATTATGCTCGGGCGCCGACAGTTCTCCATATATATATGCCCCTCTCCATCCATCATTCGTCACACATCTAACAATCTCAGTCAATTACTCAATATCGTTGGAAAACATACTCTCACCCTATATGCCCGTCTCACCTCCACCAGCGTTCCTCATGGATATCCCGTGCACCATGTTGCATGACGTTGAAGTAATGCATAACCAATCAGGTTTGCATTTTCAAAGAACATATTCTACGCATCAATCCGATTTTGATATCCCCTTGGATATTACGTTCCGGGATTTTGACAATCTCATTGAGGCGAGGCTGAAAGAACAATACGGTTACCATTGCGTGGTCGAATCCATTCTCCATCGATTATTGTTGTCTTCATATCCACGCCCGTTTTGGGGGCCATTAGAGATAAAGGGTGATGCCGACGTAGAACGAATGATAAATCAGTTCGTCTTTAACCAACAATGTTACACAAGGGTTGAACTGTATGTGGTTTATGCCTTCAGAGAGGACAACACCCTACCATTACCTCCAAGGAGAACTAGTCTTGGGGAACAGGGGGCTATATATGGTGTAGCCTCAAGCGACGATGAAGAATGAGGTCAAGGAAATGGCGGAGACAAGTGAGTGGTGTTAGTACTTTTGTTGTCGGGATATCATCTTTCTACTTATGAATAATATGTGTTTGTATTAGGTTGTTCACTAGTTAAGTTTTCCTAAAGTGACGAAGGTCACCTTCTAAAATTAATGCAATAACAGTGTACTACGAAGGTCATCTTCTATTAATAATAGTGTTAACATGTTGCATTAAGCGAATAAGATTGAAATCACCTATGATAATACAAATCCATTACATAACACAGTACAACACATTCGTTCAGTCATCCTTATCATAGCAACGCACACTTACACAATGTAACCAAAACCACATTAAGCTACCACTTCTAGATTGTAATCGATCATAAGGTGAATTGCATCCACGTCATCCTGGATTGGGATAAAGTTGCGTATCATGTTCCGCGCATCACAGTCGTTGTTTATCGGCATTGTACCCCAGTGTGGCCATGGAAAAGTGCGCAAATTCCTCCTATATATAATAGACGTGACATGGTAACGCTGGACATCATCTGATATTGCGTCTTCGATTAACAATTTCAAGTGAGTGTATGAGATATCTGGATTATAAGGGATCTCAAGCCACTCCCCTCTTCCTTCATCTGTTGGCTCCATGCAAAAACCATACATGTTGAAAACTGGTTCCTAATCCAAAAATAGTAGAATCGGTAGTGTGTCCATTGGCACTTAAGGTAGAGGGAATAAAAATATGTGAGCTTTGTTGTCATGATATGCGCATTTTATAATGTACAATAGTTTTGAGGAGCTGCGTTTGGGAAATGCGGTTGTTATTACATAATAAACAGTAACTCACATAATGAACCGCCGCAACTTTTTTTAACTTTTTCATCTGTCAAAGGAGCTGTGTTTGCGACATGCGGTTGTTAGTGTGCGGCTGTACTGATAGTACAGAAGAACCAGTAACTTACGTAATTGAAGGGTGGAACTTTTTTAAACTTCGTTATCTGTTACAGGAGCAGCGTTTCGGTAATGCGGTTGTTGTTGTCTATTGTCTGGTCTATATATAGCGGGATGTTTGCGACAACTGTTCATACGGGTAGTTATCACTCACCTCCTTTGTCGATAGGCAACAATGTTCATTCCTTGCGAAATACACTTCCATTACATCCCGTCGTTTGATGAATGCGGTTTTCAATTTGAACCTACAGAATATTCCACGATCCGTCCTCTTACCATTGCCCCTTTTGTCGACTATAAGTATTTCAAATTCCTAGTTGAATGCAGTTTAGATTGCGGTGATGATAAGTTCGTACCAACGTCCATTGCTTACTGTAAAATGGTTTTCTCACACCCAATGCCAATGTGGAACCAAATGGAGATAGCAAATGATGAAGATGTACGTCTTATGGTTGAAAACTTCATGACCAACAGACGACGCATGGCCAAAATTCAACTGTTGGTGGAGTATGAACCAAAGGTTGATGAATAATTGTGTTATGTGTTGGTTGTCTTTAAATTTTTTTAACTATAACAATTAGTCGTCTATGCAGCTCCTACTATGTCAGGTCGTGCCTTAAGCAAGCACCCCAAAAATTGAAATAAAATGTCATTGTTCTAGTTATAGTTTACAACCTCAATTTTATGGTTATACGACTTCAATAATTTTAATATTGTTCTTATGTTTAACATTACCACATACACAACGTAAACATAAACATAACTTACTTTTTTTCCTGTGCTTGCTTAAGGCACGACCTGACACAGCAGGAGCTACATATTTCACTAACTTAAAACATACTACGAAGTCAAAACACAGTACAGTAGACGACACATTGACAAAAGCATTGGAAAATGTAAAAACAAGGATTCACTAACTTGTAGCACAGCAGGAGCAACATATTTCGCTAAATTTAAACAAGTTGAGGTCGAACTGGCGCGATCCTTAAAGCCATCTTGCTCGCGTACGCTTAATCATATTTGTGGTGTCTCCACTATCATCCGAACAACTACTAGGGTTTTCGTCGTATGACGGGAGACTTCCGAACGGGATTGATTCGTACGATCCTTCCTTTCCTAAGGTATTGAATTCCACACTAAGGTGTGTCAACGCATGTGTAGGTGATTCGACAACAAAGTCCATAAGAGGATGTGTGCCCTCCGACATCTTAGAGAACGAGTGAACAACGAAGTCTGTAGAAGGATGCACGCCCGCCGACAGCCTAGCGGACGAGTGAACAGCAAAGTTTGTAAGAGGTATTTGTGGGCTCGTAATGACCAGAAGAGTGAACTACAAAATCTGTAACAGGGGTCGTCATCGGTGAAGATTCTGCATCGGACATTAAATCTTTGAGCTGGTTCACTATGGCTTGTGAAATTTTAGCTGTAGTTTGCTTCGGTTTGGTTTTGTTACAAGAGTTCCTTAAGGAAGGAACGTTGGAAGTGGATGATTGAATAGCGGCGCGCACTTGCTTCCCCTTCTCCAAGTTCCTTCCTTTGATTGAGGAGTCCTGTTTAGATGCCATTTTGCAGTGGGTTTGTATTGCTTTGGCTATGATTTCACTGAGCGATTGAGTAGATAGTGTTTTGTGGATCGAGTTATGAGATGAGTGTGTTGGCTCTTACATACTCCCTTATATATTTGTCGTCTGAAACGATAGTACAACGGCTAGTCCAAATATTCAAGTGCAAATAACTGCATTTGCCTAATGCGGTTCTCTTGGTATATGGGTTGTCAAAAGTGGCACCCATTTATGATAGACGTGACAGAGTGTAATGAGAGTCTGACCTTGACAGGCTGTTATTATTTTTTTATCTGTCGAAGAAGCAGCATTTGAGTAATGCGGTTCTTGTTGTATGTGGTATTTCCGTTCAGAAAACATTTATGAAAGATGTGGCATATTGTAAGATGAGTCTGACCTTTACAGGCTTTTTAATTTTTTTTTAATCTGTCAAAGAAGTATGCCGGTGAACAGTCATTGCATTTACTCATCTTGCGGTTTTTACTAATTTGAAAAGAAATATGTAGCATTAAAGGAGTCCACATGATGAACAAAAAGATTCAAATCGTAGACCCACTTTATTACAATCAAACTACAGTACGAAATTGGACGGACTACGCACATACTAATTGATGACATACCGTGCAGTCATTAAGATTGACTAGAAGTATAACTGCAACTTAACATCAGATGTTACAAGATAATAGAAGAGTTAAGATTCATCATCAGATGCACCGGGAGGGGTGAGAGTAGGATCGTAGTATCGATGCCCAGGAGAGTACTTTCGCAACTCCCACTGCATATATTTATAATAGTCAGGATCATCATCCTCTCCCATTGGACGGGATAGATACTTCCAGCATGCCTCCGTCCCATCCTTGGTGTCTGGAAATGCCACCAGCGACCTTAGTTGATGTGTCATTGATGATTGAAGTTGATGACACCTTCTTTGTTGAGGATGGTGCTCCCCGAGTGTGTTTCTGCTTTGATGTACGCACAACGGCTTCAGTGTTGATACTTCCTTTGCTCGGAGTACAGGATTGCTTAGCGACACCCTTGTTCTTACGATCGTCCATGATCTTCTTTTCACTGTAATGCAGTATTGAGTTTGCGTGTTAGTTTGTGAAAAGTTAACAAAATTCAAGTTGTATTTATAGGCAGATGGCTACGCTGTGCAGTCGCTGTAGTAAATGTCAGTTGAAATAGACCTGCATTACACAAAAGCGGTTCATGGACACAGTAAAGTTGAAAACGTGTCACAGTCATGTGAATTTGTACTGTCGCGTCAGAACTTCCTGCACACAAATATAAAAATAGCCGCATTAGTCTAATGCGGTTCCTGTAGACTGTAAAGTTGAAAACGTGTCACAGTCATGTGAATTTGTACTGTCGCGTCAGAAATTCCTGCAGACGAAAGTAAAAAGAACCGCATTAGACAAATGCGGTTCCTGTAGACTGTAAAGTTGAAAATGTGTCACAATCATGAGAATTTGTACTGTCGCGTCAGAACTTCCTACAGACGAATATAAAAAGAACCGCATTAGACAAATGCGGTTCCTATTAAAAACATGTCGGAGTCATGTGTATTTGTATTGTCGCGTCAGAACTTTCTGCAGACGAATATAAAAAACTGCATTTTCCAAATGCAACTTATTTGCATTATCCTTTTTGGCTCGCTCATCAATATATATACCCGCGTAATCTCCAGATGGTTGTCCATTGTGTAGAGTACCTCCCAAACTAGTACTAGCAAATAAATTCTACATCATATCTTTCCTCCCTCTAAGCATCTTTTACAAATTTCAAACTATCAAAAATAGATCCAAAGAATGCATTACCATTCATTTTATCTCATGGATCTTAATTGCCAAAATTTACCATCAGACGATGAAGATGATAACTCTTACGTACCTGAAGAAGCCTTGGAGGAAGAAGATCTAGATAATCTGGATGTAGAGCCAGAAAATCTTCAAGAAGATCCAGATATTGAGGATGATGGCACCGGTACGTCTAACCCACATTGCGGTGCTAGTACCTCAAGATCATTCATGGGTGCTGGTTCAGCTAATGCGCAGGCACAGGTCCCGTCATTCATAAGCAATATCGATTGGGGTGTTATGAATAGTATGCAGTCTGACGTGTACATTACTGGAGCTCCATACTGGAGTGTGGGCCAAGAATTTATCAAAAATCAGTTGTTCGAGTCTAAAGAAGAGCTTGTAACTGCGGTGTGCCAGTACCA
>CM041783.1:73632231-73653630 GCA_023374045.1 Limonium bicolor
CGACTGTACACTCGTTTCATGATTTATCTTATAACGTGGCAAACATACAGAAAAACACATTGGCATACAAGCCGGTGTAATCCGGTAGGACACAGGTTGCAAGAAAACCATACCTGTCACCAAGGTCCACTCTATTGTGTCCTCTTGTGTTCCTCGAATAATCTTTGAACAACTGGTAGCATTACATTTGTTTCCATTAACATCGGGGCAATACAATTGTTAAACGACTAGTGCGCCCATAGTTAACCCCGTTATCCCGTTATACTTACTTTTACTCTCGTGATCTTAAGTTCACAACTCTCACATCAACCTAACACTTGTTTACACATTTTAAGGCCTTTACATGTCACCAAACAACGCCTAAACATCATCTAAAACCATTACCATCCAATCCCCCATCATTAGGAGCCTTAAACAAATTTTTTTTCTTCATCTCTGGTATGGACCGCCCCTCTGGGGCGGTCCCAGGGGCGGTCCACAACAGAAGCTACCCGTTTTTTCGTTTTCTGCTCTTCTCTGCACTGGACCTCCCCACAGGGGCGGTCCCAAGGGGCGGTCCAGAACAGAACCCATTTTAAAAAAATGTTTTTCTACACATTCTGAACTTCAAATTCACCCCAATTTTTTTCCACTTATTCCACAATCTTTCCACATGTTTCCTACATGTTTAAACACCTTAAAACATGCATTAAACCTCTCCAAATCATTGGTTAAATCCTTACTCCAATTCTTGCTCAATTTTCAACAAATCAAACTCTCACATTTTGCATTCTTTACACTATTTTACACTTACTTCTTCTTGCTTGTTTCTACCTCTCATCAAACTTACCAAATCACTCAATGGCCATACTAATTCATTCCTAGACAATGCATCTCTAGAAACCCACATTCACTCCTTGTTTCACAAGTTACAAACACAAACTCTTCTTCTTGAAATTCCAAGTTACCAAGCATCATTATGCTACAGATTTTGCACTCTCTTATCTCCATTCTCCATCTACCATTATAAGGCCATTAATCCACTCTACTCAACACTATAACACCAAGGTTCTCCCATTCGTCCAGCCATCATCAAAACACTCATTTCCTACCAAAATTTCGCCATAACCTCCCCATAAACCTTACAAGTCCACATTCACCAATTTTCACCATTTACAATCCTAATCTAACCACACCCTTACAAGGGTCCTACCAGCACATACTAAATCCTGAAAGTCATCAACAACAACATAACTCCAAAATCTCCATAAACCACAATATAAACACAAACTCAAAACACTTGGCTCCAAGGCCCATTAATTCACAATTAATTTCGCAAATCCTTACAAATCAACTAAACACATCATTTTCCATATTTTTGGGTTCATTATTCAATTTAACCCATCCCAATTCCTAAAGAAATTAACACAAAGTTTAAGGTAGATTTCTTACCTTAATTTACAAGTTTTACCTTAACTCTCCTCTTGCTCCTCCTCTTCTCAATTCGGTCAAGTGGGGATGGAGTTTCCAAACTCCACCCCAACATTCAAGAAACACAAAGATGCATTTAATTAATCATCTAAACCCTTAAGAAGTTCCAATTCAATTAATGGGCTTAAACACAAGGTTAGGGTTTTACCTTTTGAAGCTTTTAAGAGGGATTTTCACCCTTGAATCAAGAAGGAGATTACTCCACCATTGGAGGTTTGAAATGGAGCTCAAAATCAAGAAGAAAACAAGGTATCAAAATGGTGGAAAATCGGTTATACCAAGAGATGAAGGGAAAATGACTTTTTCTTGGAAATTTTTACCTTAGGAGGAAGAGGAGACTCCAAGCTTCACATTGATGCCATTTTCTCCATGAATGGGGGTATACCCATGGTGGTCGACTTCACTGTTTTGGAATTTCAAAAAGATGGAAGTGTAGCCCTTGGTGAGAGGAACACAAATATGTGTTTTGTTTTTTATTTGGAGCATTTATGTGGCTAGAGCAAGAGGATGGAGAGAGGCTGCCATGGGAGCTATTTTGGAGCTTCAAAATCGCCTGAGAGGGGCAGGAAGGAGGGAGTACTCACGGTGGGAAATAAGGAAAAGAGAAGAGAGAGAATAGAGAAATGAGAGGAGAGAGGTTACTTTTTACTTTTGCTTTATTTACTTTTGTTTTTAGTGAGTGAGGGAGTTGGAAGGGGGCTGGAACGTGGGTATACCCACCCATAAGAATTCCAGCTTTTTAATTGCAAGGGGAGAGGATTATTTTGGGCTATTTACAATTAACACCCCATAAGTCCCCGTTTTTACACTATTCACTTAATGGACCCGTTTTCTGGAATTTTCTCGTTTCTTTAATTCTAATGGTCCATAAGCTTCCATTAATGTTTAATTATAGTTATATAGTCAACCATAATTTTTATGGGTCGGTTTGACCACTTAAATTCACGTTTTCGGGTTTTCTCAAAAAACGTGCTTTAAGACTCCGTTAGCGTTTAACTCATTATTTGGATCCGTTTTCTTTCGGAATTTTCCCACATGTTCTTAGTGTGTAATTAGGGTATAAAAATATATTTATAACCCTAGTGAAGGTAATATACCTCCTAAAATAATTAAATACGCGTTTTCACGTTTTGTGACTTTTACGCATTTTCTTTTTCTTTTTGGTTTTTATTTCTTCACCAATGATCTTAAGGATTTAATTAGCCTTAGAAAATCATAGTTACATAATTAATTAACATATTAAAGTTTGGGGTATTTCATTCAACCCGTGGGTATTTAATTTATTAATTTCTAGGATTAATTTCTTAGCTTTTAGTATGCTAAATTTTCCCGTTTGCAAATTGGTGCCATTGCCGGGGACTTGACTTTTGTCTAGTCCTTGACTTTGGTTGTCATTTTTTTTGTTTTGTTTAATTTTAATTTTATGTTATTTTCAATTTATTTTGAGTTTATTTGTTTTAGCTATTTCGTTAGTTTTTGTTTTTATTGTTTCCTTGCTTTATTTAGTTCTACTTTCAATCCCCATTTGTTTCTTTCTCCCTTGCTGTTGCATGTACCTAGTGGATGCGCAGAACGCGTTCCTTTGGTCCTCCTGAAGCAAATTTCGATCCTGAGATTGAAAGGACTTTCCTCGAGGATCTTAGAGCCAGAAAGCAGCTAGATTTCGACAAGGCTGATAATATTCCTCAAATCGAGAATGCCCAAAATAATACTACAATGGGTACAATCATTAGACCACCTACTACTCCGAGAGGGAGCCTTGTTGTTCTGCCACATTTGACCACTGAGTTACTTGCTGAGTGGCAAAAGCTGAAGCCCGCACATCATTCGACTGCTGTCCGCAATAATCCAGGTGGGTGTTTCTCTAGAGCAGGCCCTGCAGATGCATTAGACCATGTGCACCGGTTCATGGTTCATCAGGACACTCTGGGTCTTGTTCCTGGTTTGGAGGAGTATGCGAGGTTGTGCTTATTTTCAAACAGCCTTTCAGGAGAGGCATCTAAATGGTATCATCGCTTGCCTCCAGGCATTATCACTTCTCGGGATTAGATGACGGAGAAATTTTATGAGAAGTACTTACCTATCTCGAGGACTCGCCAGTTGATTACTGGGTTGATGACTTTCAAGCAGTCTGGATCTGAGACAGTTTGTGAAGCTTGGGACCGCTTCAAGGAGCTTGTGCGACAGTGCCCTCACCATGGATAGGACACTACCTCTCTAGCACCTGGTTTCTTCCATGGGCTTAGAGATGAGAATAAGGGTGAGGTGCGTTTGGCCTTGGGTGGTAACCTGCTGGCTAAAAATGGTGAAGAGTTTATGGCTGCTATGGAGTCATACTGTGAGGAGTTGAGACAGTGGAGCGCCAGTGGGGGTAGAGTATTTTCTGTGGGTTCTAGTTCATCCAGAACTATAGACCCTTTTCTAGAGCAGATGAGTGTGAAGCAGGCTCAATCAGAGACTACCATGAGCCACATGATGAAGATGTTGGAGCAGCTCACGATGGGTAAAGCTCCTGCTCATTCTGTGAAACGGGTATCTTCTAGTTCTAGTGATTTGTGTTGCTGTCAGTGTGGTGGGCCACATAAATTTGAACCATGCCCAGAGATAGCTGAGATGCGTAGGAATGAGGAAGCAAATGTTGTGGGTCAGTCTTTTAGCAGACAACCTTGGGTTCAGAATCAACATCCAAACTTGAGGTATGGAAACCCCAATAACGCCTTGAACTCATATCAGATGAGGCCTCAGCAGCCTACTCAGGGGGTGCCTCCTGGTTTTTCTCGGCCTTCCTACAATCAGAATCAGCAATCTCGGTTTCAACAATCAGGCCCTTCTTCTTCAAATACTTCCAATCTTGCAGATTTGTTGGCTAAGTTGGAAGCCAAGCAGTAGAGTCAGTATGAGCAGCAGATGATTACCAATCAGACTCTGACTGTAGGTCAGCAGAAGCTTGAGCAACACATGGCACAGCTAACTCAGTTGTTATTGAATCAAAGGACTCCTGGTTCATTACCTTCTCAATCGGATCCCAATCCAAAAGAGCAGATGAAGGTAGTGATTGTCCTAGATGTTGATGAAGCAGAGGTGTGTCAGGGAGTTAGTCTTCGAAGTGGGAAGCAGCTGATATAAAAAGATCAAGTGGCTCAGGACCAAACTGGTAAGGAGACTGGTCTTCTTTCTTTTAGCACTGGTGCACCGTCAAGGCCTCCAGCCCCTCCTGAGGTAGTTTCTGAGGAGACCCAGGCTCCTATCTCTTCCCCTTCTCATACTTTGATTGCTAAAAATTCCAAGGGTAAAGTGGTTCCTAAGGAACTTCCTTTTCTTAATAGATTGAAAGAAAAAGAACTTGATGATCAACTTGAGAAATTTCTGAATGTGTATTCTAAGCTTACAATTAATATTCCCTTGATTGATGCTATCAAGCAAATGCCTAATTATGCTCGCTTAGTGAAGGATTTGATTTTCAACAAGCAAAAGTTTAAGGAGAGTGAGATCGTTCAGCTGGCAGAGACATGCTCTGCAGCCATCCAGCAGAAGCTTCCTCCTAATTGTGAAGATCCAGGGCAACCCATCATCCCTTGCACCATTGGAGACATGGACAGTGGTTTTGGACTCTGCGATCTTGGAGCAAGTATAAATTTGATGTCTTATTCAATGTTGCAGAAGCTTCATGCTGGTAAGCTTGTTCCAGTTCACTTTAACTTGCAATTAGCTGATCACTCTTCAATCAAACCTCGAGGTATGGTTGAGAATGTTGTGGTAGGTGACGGTAACTTCTTCTTCCCTGCTGATTTGTCATTTGATATGGATGAGGATGTTGAAGTACCATTGATTTGGGTAGACCATTCTGCGAACTGCTAAAACTGTCATTGATGTTGACAAGGGAAAGATCACTCTTAAGTTTAATAATGAACTCAGTTTGATATCAAAGATGATGAGAACAAATGCTTCTTCTCATGTCTTGCTTTCAGTTGACGTAATGTTTTGATGATTATGATGCTTGTGTTGCTAAGAATGTTGATGAATCCTCTTCTTGCTTGAGAATTCTGGTTGCTAGAGCAGTGTTATGTCACTCAATTGAGGATGATAAGGAGAGCACTGAGGGTAGTTGCTGTTGTCCAGCAGCTCTAACAGGGTCGATCCTACTTTCGCCCTTATGTCTCCTGTGGAGCCACTGGACAGGCCTACTCAGAGGCTCGTTCCTTAAATAGAGAAGCCCCCTACTCTTGAACTCAAAAACTCTTCAAATCTTAAGTATGCTTTCTTGGCAGAGGGTAGTGTCGTGCCTGTTATTATTTCTTCATCTTTGTCGATTTCGCAGGAAAGTAGACTTCTGGAGGTGTTAAGAAGGCACAAGGGAGCTTTGGGGTGGTCAGTGGTAGATATAAAAGGGATTCTGCACTCATAGAATTTACATGGAAGACAGTGTCAAGCTAGTGAGGCATCCCCAGAGGGGATGGAATCCAAATTTGAAAGAAGTAGTGAAAGTTGAAGTTCTGAAGCTTCTGGATGCAGGTATCATTTATCCCATCTCTGATAGCCGCTGGGTTTCTCCTATGCAAGTTGTTCCCAAGAAATGGGGAATAGTTACAGTGCCCAATGAGAAAGGTGAATTGGTGTTCTAGAGGCAAACCACTAGTTGGAGGATGTGCATCGATTACCGGCGCTTGAATGATGCCACAAGGAAGGATCACTTCCCGCTACCGTTTATTGATCAAATGTTGGAGCGGTTAGCTGGGCAAGAGTTCTACTGCTTCTTTGATGGGTATAGTGGTTATTTTCAGATCCCCAATGCACCTAAGGACTAGAAGAAGACCACCCTTACATGTCCTTATGGTACTTTTGCATACAGGAGGATGCCCTTTGGTCTTTGCAATGCTCCTGCCACATTTCAGTGTTATATAATGGCAATCTTTAATGACATTATTGAGAAGAGCATAGAAGTTTTCATGGATGAATTTTCAATGTATGGCCAGAGTTTTGATGGGTGTCTTGATCAGCTGGATCAGATACTTGGCCGATGTGAGGAGACCCATCTGGTTTTGAATTGGGAGGAGTGCCATTTCATGGTACATGAAGGTATAGCGCTTGGTCACAGGGTCTCCAAAGATGGTATTCATGGGGATAAGGATAAGGTGGAGGTCATTGAGAAGCTACCTCCTCCCACTTCAGTTCTTTTCCGGGTCACGCAGGGTTCTATAGGAGGTTCATCCAGGAATTTTCCAAAATTGCCAAGCCCTTGTCTGATCTTCTTCAGAAAGATGTGAAATTTCAGTTCACAGAGGAGTGTTTGAAAGCCTTTCAAATGATCAAGAGTAAGCTCATTTCTGCTCCTATTGTGGTTCCTCCTGATTGGTCTCTTCCTTTTGAGATCATGACAGATGCTATCGCTTACACTGTTGGTGCTGCACTCTGTCAAAGGAAGGACAAAATTCTGAGGGTTATCACTTATGCAAGCAAGACTCTATCTGAAGCCTAAAAGAATTACACCACTACAGAATAGGAGCTACTTGTTGTGGTGTTTGCTCTTGATAAGTTCAGGCCATATCTTTTAGGAAGTAAGGTCATTGTCCACACCAACCACTCTGCATTGAAGTACCTCTTCCAAAATAATGATTCTAAGCCTAGACTCCTGAGATGGATCTTGCTCCTCCAAGAATTCGACTTGGAAGTTGTTGATAAGAAAGGAAAGCATAATGGAGTTGCAGATCATCTGTCTAGGCTTGAGACTCTAGATGATGGGGTTCCCATAAATGAACTTTTCCCTGATGAGACAGTCTTTGTGATTGGGAAAGTTAAAGAGCCATGGTATGCTGATCTGGCTAGCTATCTTGCCTCTGGTTTGATTCCTCGTGATCTAAGCTACAACCAGAGGAAGAAAATTTTGTCTGAAGCTCGTTACTATGTGTGGAAGGACCCCTATCTCTTTAGGGTGTGTGTTGATGGTTTGATTAGGAGGTTCCTTCCCGATGAAGAGATCGAAAGTGTGATTGAGTTCTACCATTCTCCAGAGGCAGGTGGTCACCATGGTTCCACCAGGACAGCTGCTAAGGTGTTAGAGTGTGGTTTCTACTGGCCCACTCTGCACAAGGATGTCCACCGCTTCCGCTCTCACTGCGATAATTGCCAGACGATGGGGAACATTTCAAGAAGGCATGAGATGCCTCAGAAGGGAATTCTTGAAGTTGAGTTGTTTGATGTCTGGGGTATTGACTTCGCTGGCCCATTTTCTTCTTCTCATGGAAACCACTACATCCTTGTTGTTGTAGATTATGTTTCCAAGTGGGTCGAAGCAATCCCCTGCCCTTCTGTCGACGCTAAAATTGTGGTCAAATTCTTGAAGAAAAACATCTTTACTAGATCTGGAGTGCCCAGAGCTATCATTAGTGATGATGGTTCTCGTTTTTTCAACAAGGCCTTTGATTCCTTGATGTCGAAGTATGGGGTGACTCATAAGGTTGTTTTGCCTTATCATCCCCAAACTAATGGTCAGGCAGAAGTGAGTAACCGAGAGCTAAAATGGATTCTTCAAAAGCTAGTCAATTCCTCAAGGAAGGATTGGCCTGTCAAACTAGATGATGCTCTGTGGGCTTATAGAACTGCATTCAAGACTCCCATTGTGATGTCTCCTTTTAAGCTGGTATATAGGAAGTCTTGCCATCTCCCAGTTGAGCTAGAGCATAAAGCTTATTGGGCTCTGAAAGCCCTGAATTTTGATCTGAATGCTGCTGGTTAGAAGCGAAAGTTTCAATTGTCTAAGCTGGAGGAATTAAGGGAGCAAGCTTATGACAGCTCTAGAATCTACAAGGAGCGTTCTAAGAGGATTCATGACCCGATGATCCTAAGGAGAGATTTCAGAGTTGGTGATTACGTGTTGGTGTATAACTCTAGACTTCGTCTCTTTCCTTGAAAGCTCAAGTCCCACTGGGCCGGCCCATTTAAGGTTGTGGGAGTCACTTCCTATGGTGCCTACGAGCTAGAGAACATGTCTGAAGAGGTCTTCAAGGTGAATGGTGCTCGTCTGAAGAAGTACCTTGGCTCTACTTTTGCTCAGTCTTCTGCACCTGGAGTGTCCTTGATTGAGAGTTCCTCTTCTGCTACTACAGTTTCTACTGTTGTTTCTGATGTTGCTCCAGCACCGAATTCTGAATCTTTGAAGAAGCCACGCTTGCATTGGCGTCATAGACTGAAGAAAGCCCTTGCTAGCTACTGTGGCAGCCCTCCTTGATGCTTTCTTGTGTAGTCTAGCCAGAGACTTTAACTCCTGGCAGCTTGGTGGGAGGCAACCCACCGGTTTGTATCTCTTTTCACTTTCTTAGTTTAGGTGTTTATTTTGCTCTTTTCTTTTTAGCTTGTGGTGTGTTAGATGATGCTATTCTTAATGCAAGAGCCACTGGCTCTATCTTTTTCTACTAATGTATTTACTGTGTTTTGCACTTGAGTTCTTCTGGCTTTGCAGATAATATTCTCAGCTTGCTTACTTCGTCGCTTAGTTGAACTCAAGTGTGGGGTTGGCCTTGCTATACACCCTGAGCGGACTCTGGGGAGTATTCTTTATTTTTCTACTCCTTCATGTTTTACATATTCCCCTCTAAACTGATGTGTGCGATTTTGTTTCCCTGTTGGATTGCGTGCACAATGTTTATTCTTCCTAAGCAATAAGCTCCTTCGCCGCTTGTTTTTTTTTTGTGCGTCTCTGAGCTCTTTTCTCTTGCATTTGTTAAAAGTTTAGCTGTGGTTGCTCAACTTGGAAGGAAGCCATAGAGGAAGTTTAGTTGGTTAACTTATCTTGGGGTGCAAAATTTTTAGATTCTTCTTGTTTTTAATTGCTAAATTGAAGTCTTTGATCTGGAAATGCTAAAACAAATGAGAATATTCTCCATCTAAAGTTTGCTTTTAGCTTTGAGCCTTGGAATGAACTGGTTTGAAATGGTTGGAAAAGAACAAGGCAAGGTACTCCGCTGATCCTAGGCATGCTAGTTCTAATTCTGACCCAAAGTCGTTACATGGGTGGAGTGAAAAGTCTGTGGTGAAAGAAATTGAAAGCACTTCAATTGAAATATTTGTGCAAATGCTACACTGAATATAGATTGTTTTTCTCTTATGGATCAAGAGTATGTGGCATTGAAGGTATGATGGAATATGATCTTACTTCATGCCCCTTGTCGTTTATGTGGTTGGTGAAGGAAAAAGGTGGATTGGCTCGAGGTTAAAGGCAAGGCTCTTATGGTTTTGTTTCTCATTTGTTAACTCCGAATGACTTCATGTTTATGGAAAGAATGAATTGTTTTGAATAATTTGAATAGCCCCCTTGATTGGTAAAGCTAGCAATACGTTTCTTCTGTGTTCTTCCTTTTCTATTGAGTTCCATTGACTTGGCTTTACTTGTGCATGAGAGTTTTGCTTCGGGACAAGCAAAAGGCTAAGTGTGGGGTGATTTGATAAGTGTGAAATTGATATGGTTTTATAGGTGCTAAATTCTTATTTTATGCAACTTTTTTATGCGCTTTCTCACACTTATCGTATGTTTTCATGACTCTTACTTTGGGAAAAATCTGATGCAAATTTATATATTTAAAGTAGGAAATGATGGTGAAAATACATAATTCTCCTCAAGAGCTTTCCAACGCCGCAAACGGGGAGCAAATCGGAGCTCAAACGAAGAATCTGGACCCTGGAAGTTTGCGGAGAAAAGGAACACAAATATACACATGTCTGGATCTACGTCCGGCTAACTGACCCGGGCAGGTGGTCCGGACACCTCAAAATTGACTTTTGTACACACGTCCGGATCTCTGTCCGGCTAAGTGACCCGGACGTGTTGTTCCTGTCGGGCTAACTGATCCGGACGGAGACCCGGACGCAACTAGAATGCTGCCTTTCGAATCTATCATGTGTCCGGATGATGTGTCCGACCCTGTGAGCCGGATGTGCTCAGAAGGACGACAATATTTACAACCACGAGTGCAGCGCCGTGGATTTCTATTATATTTTTGTCCAGCCAGGCTGTCCGGCTAACTGACCCGGACGTAGAGCCGGACGTCTCACAAACGGCAGAAATCTCGCCTGACAACTCTATCTCTTGTCCGGCTCTCTCACTCGGACAGGTGAGCCGGTCGCATGCATTTTAGGTCCAGAAATTCTATTTTAAGGAGCATTCGTGAGGGGAGAAAACAACATTCAGACACAACTCACGCCTGAACCATTCACGCCGCTCCTCTTCTAGTCTCCTTGCCCTGCTGTGACCATTTCTACACCGGAGGAGAATATTTCTGCTCCGAACTCGTTCATCTACTCAACCTTCCATATGGCAAATTTCAGAACTAATACCGAGATGACTTCTACCCTCTCTTTTTGTATTTGTTCTTCAATTATGCTAGGCTAAAAGGATTTGACTCTGGGGAAGGCTGTAGTATTTTGAATATGATTTAGTTTTATCTTTCTATAGTTTGTATACGAGATTTCCTGGATTGTTTCAGATTAATGTTAATTCTTGCGCTTCTCCATTGATCTCATGAATTATCTGAGTTGCCTTACGAATCTTATTACGAATTGATCGGTGAGTAATAGGAAGGTCATGTTAATCTGAAAACTTGTGGATAATAAAATTGGATAGATTAGGTTTTCCCTCAGGAGCTAAATTAATTCTTTGTGCTTAATCCACCTATACGTGTTCTGCTTGTTTCTGGATTAGAACTCGCATGTTCTGTTAGGTGAGCTTTTATGAAACTAGGATTTAGTGCAGAGGAGAAAATTAAAGAATTCGCCAATCCACTCTCGTGACAAACTATAGGAATTGCTAGACCTATCCAAGAGAAACAGTCTGACCCGGAGTTCCATTTCACCCTTACTTTTCACCCAACTTACTTACTTGTTATTTCGCATATTTTTAAGTTCACTAAAACCATCGACAACCCTCTTGATTTGTTATTTTCTAGGATTATATTTAATAACTAAGTCCCCATGGATTCGACCCCGGTAGCTTCTAGTTCACTATACTCTTTGACCGGGATTTATTTTTGCAACCCGTGGGCATTTAATTTATTAATTTCTAGGATTTGTTTCTTAGCTTTTAGTAGATCAAATTTCCCGTTTGCAACGGTTAATAATATACCTTTACTAAAACTTTCAGTTTTGCATTTCCGTATTGTTATTCAAAATGTATAACATATACACTTTGAAGAACTGTAGGGAAATGCTACTAAAATTTTAAATGAAAGTATATTATAAACTCGTTCGAAGGTGAGATCAAACGTGATTAGATGGGTTTAGGTTGGAAAGCATATAAGAGTTAAGAGTACTTTACAACAACCAACAATTTTATATATTGAAGGAGATGGAGTGTTCGAACATGTACAACGGTAGATTAGACATGAACTATCTTCAAGGGGTCAATAAGTTATATAAGGTCCTTCTCAACAATCTTAAGCCAGGGGACAAGGGTTACATTCGTTGTCCATGTGTCGACTACAAAAATGACTTCAAATACAGAGGTGTAGTGACAATTAAGTATCATCGGATCTGTCACGGGTTTATGAAGGATTACGATGACATAGCATTGTGGCATGGTCAAGATTCACTAGATGTGTTTGAGAGTGACGAACAAGCTCCTATGGTATAGTTACAAAGGGATGATACGGATAACTATGGGGATCCTCAAGATGATCTTAACGGTGAGTCAAATGATGACAACCTGGACACAATGTTGGAAGATATAGAACAACATTTTCCAACAAACCAAATGCATATGAAAGCCTTATGAAGTCATCTAAAGAACCACTATATAGTGGATGTGATGCACTTAAGCTAAACAAATTAAGTGTTATCCTGAAACTATTCAATCTTAAGTCAAAGTACGGATGGAGCGATGTAAGTTTCACAGCTCTATTACAATTGTTGAAAGAGATACTACCAGTAAATAATGTGATACCCACAACTACTTATGAGGCAAAGAAGTTAATGTGTCCAATGGGTATGGAGTACAAGAAAATTCTTGCTTGTCCAACATGATGTATTTTGTACTGGAAGGAGCAAGAGTTTGATAACCTTTGCCCGGAATGTGCAGAATCATGGTACATAAAGAAAGATCATGAAGACAACTCCGACACTAAGGGTCATTCTCCTGCTAAAGTGTTATGGTATCCACCAATAATTCTAAGGTTCAAGCGCTTATTTGCAGTTCAGAAGGACGCTGAAAACCTTAGATGGCATGAAAGACAAAGGAAAAAAGATGGTCAATTGAGACATCCGGATAATTCACCGCAATGAAGAAACATTGATAGAAGGTAACCTCATTTCGGTATGGAAGCTAGAAACTTAAGACTTGGATTATGCATGGACGAGATGAACCCTTATGGCACTTTGAGCAGTATACACAGTACTTGACATGTTTTTGAGAATATACAATCTTCCACCATGGTAGTGCATGAAGCCAAAGCATATTATTCCGTCACTGCTAATTTCTAGTCCAAAACAACCGGGGAATAAAATTGACGTGTTTTCGTAGCCACTTGTTGATGATTTGAAATATTATTAAATGAATGAGCAACTGTGATCGATTCGTATGCTAAGGAAAACTTCACACTACGTGATAAGCTGTTTTGTACGATCAACGACTTTCCTGTGTACGACAACCTATCTAGATATACAATCGAAGGAGCTTTAGCGTGTCCTATATGCGTAAAGAAAACGTGCAGCATCCATTGAAGCATAGTGGCTAAAATGTGTATATGGGTCATCAAAGAATTCTACCTAAACATCTTAAGTATCGAAAAGTGACAAATAGATTTGACGGGAAGACACATCATGAGGTAGCTAGGCAGCCTTTATCTGGTACTAATTTTTACAACCAGGTGAAGAATATTGTGAACAATTTTGGTCCTCCATCCATAGCAACTAAGAAGAGACTGTGGAAAAAAAGTCGATATTTTGGGACCTTGAGTATTTGCAACATCTACATGTCACACATTGTATTGATGCCATGCGCATAGAGAAAAACGTGGGAGAAAGTGTTAGTGGAACGTTGCTAAACATTAAATGGGAGACAAAAGATCATCTTAAGGGGAGAAAATATTTAAATTGAGTTAGGTACACGAGAGGATCTCTACCCACAATAAAAGGGAAAACGCACTTTCCTACCTCCCGCATATCACAATTTATCTAAAGACGAGAAAAAGTGTTTTTGTAGTTCACTTCATGACATCAAAGTACCATCAGGTCACTCTTCTAATATAAGGAGTTGGGTGTCCATGTCTGAGCTAAAATTGGTAGGGATGAAATCTCACAACTATCATGTTCTGATGCAACATATACTTCCTATTGCAATTCATGCCTGACGATGTTAGAAAAATCATTACAAATTTGTATGTTTTTTTCAGTGGGATTTCAGTCAAAGTTCTCGATGTACAGACACTAAAAAAATTGCAAGCCGATCTCATAATCACCATGTGCCAGTTGAAGATGTATTTCCCCCTTCCTTTTTGACATAATGGTGCATCTTCTAGTTCATCTAGTTAGAGAGATCAATGAGTACGGACCATTATACCTTAGATATATGTCTCTTATCAAAAGATACATGGGTATATTGAAAAAAATGAAGAATCGTCGACGTCCAGAGGGAAGCATTATCGAAGGAACAATAAGTGAGGAAGTGATACTTTTCACTCACTACCAAGAAGGTGTTGATACAATTGGTAAAAAAACTGGTAAGAGCTGATTTTGATGCACTGATGAAAGCACATCTTACCATGTTGAGTCACATAGAATATGTTGAACCGTATTTTGTGACACCCTTAACCTTCTCGAGCAAAACATCCATCAATGAGAGACCTCAAATTAAAGATGGAGCAAAATTCTACATTTGTCAAATGGTTTAGAGAAAAGGTTATGCATGAGGATTCGAGCACCGTAAATAAAATGGTTAAGCTTTGGCACTCGTTCTGAATCTTGATGTTTTGTCTTATGAGGGGTTTGATGTGAATAAATTTACGTTTTACACAGAACGCCAAGACCATAAGTCTACAAACCAAAACAGTGGTGTACATCTTACTCATCACAAGACATGTTTCAAGGTGTGGGTTGTAGTGCAGTTGCAATTAAAAAAGAATATTATGGTGTCATTCAGGATATATGGCTCCTTAACTACACAAGTTATGAAACTTGTGTGTTCCATTGCAAATGGGTAGACAACAAGCATATTTATCGAGAGGTGGAACATGGTATGAAGTTGGTTGACCTAAATGCAGTGAAATATACAGATGAACCATTTATTGTTTCATCTAAAGCAAGACAAGTGTGTTTACTGTCGTGATCAGTCCAATCCCAGATGGTATGTTGTCTTGCAAAGCAAAAGACGCATAGTTGGTGTTGATGGTGTTACTGATGAGGATGATTATTATTGTGAATTGGACAACGTTCCTCTTCAGTTGCCAATGGAGGTCGATAATGTTACTGATTTTGATTACACGAGGTTGGATCATGATTAAGGAGTATTGATTGAAAAATGATATATACCGCAAGTTTGATTAAAATTTATTGTCATCATTTTTGTAAACACTACATTTAATTGTCTACTTTTACTTTGTGCAAGTTAATATAATTTTCAAACTAACTTCAAATTTTTTATCATGAACTTTTGCATATTATGGATTCAAACAATGAGGAAGCTGATCTACGATGCGATGAGGGGTTTGAGGACTTCATGGAGGAGGATGCACTGACTACCACCCAAGCTGATCATACCGCTGATGATCAGACTGCCCAGGCGAGTACTTCGAGGCCCCGGAAGGGACGAGGACCTTCACGAGGTTTGAAAGCGAATAAGGACTCCGAGATTCAGTTGTTGTGGGACAAATACCTCAGACACAAGGGCCGGTCGAAGTGGTGGTTTGGCACCTCCATGGGTCTGGTGGTTATGAGTCACTGCAACATCAACAAAAATTGGAGGGACCAGGATCCAGAGGAGAAGAATGTGATGTGGATCAAGCTGCAGAAGGAGTACAGAATCCTGGATGGAGCGAAAGAGAAGGTGTTGTCACTTCTAGGCGCCTGTCTTCGCTCATTCAAGCATCAGCTTGTTGACGGTTGGATCAACAAGCCAGACAGCCACCAGGAGCCTTTGTATGTATTGTACGTTGATCATAGAGGAGGACTGGAAAGAGTTCTACAAGAGCCACATCACACTGGAGTTTTGGGTAAGATTTTATTATCATTCTACTATAACTTTCAACGATTCAAAATTTTAATATTGTCTAGAGATCAAAGTGTTAACGTAGATGCATGGTTAACTCAAAGAATTCAAGAAAGAGTGAGGATTGACAGGGAGAAAGATCAGCACCCCCACATGATGAGCCGAGCAAGTTATACGGGCCGTTTATCAGTGAAGGGAGCAGCGGTTGCTGACGCGTGTTCGTGAAGACGAGACATAGGCTCCTATTGAGAGTGAGGAGGAGGCGAACCAGACCCAGATGTACGTGTTAGGTCGGATGAAGAAAAATTAGCAGGGAGAGTGGGTTTTCCATGCAAGGAGACTGTAGAGCTAGCTGCAAGAATTGTGAGTATTAGTTAGTTGTAGCAATTATTTAGAATTCATAGTATATTAACATTTTAATGTATTTTAAATATTTTTCTAACTAGTTGTATGTTTGATGCATGTACAAGACTACTGAGGGGCCCGAATCTTTCCTTACTGTCCCTCCTAGTTAGGATGACCTACTGAACAAACCCCTTCGGAAAAAAGATTATTTTAGGAGAATTCGAGGACTGGGAGGCCAAGTTTGGCAAAGGGATGTCTTTCCACCATCCCAGCGAAAAGGAAATGCGGAATTGATATGGGAAGCGGAAGAAAGAATGAAGGAAAATATGGAGCAAAGGATGTGGGAAATGGAGGAAAGGTTGTTTCATTGTTACGCGCATCAGACTTCATCAATTCCCGCACCTTATGTGCACTCTGCCGCACCTCATGTGCAGTCTCCTGCACATGAGCCCTCTTTCGTCATCCATGCACCCCAGTCGCTGCCCCCTCATAGGATCCATTCCCGTTTGCAAACCTTTAGGTTTGTAGTTTTTTATTGTTTTTTTATTTTCAAATTGTCTCATAATGTGCTATAACATTGTTTACCTCTTATAGAAGATAAAGCTATGCCGTCTTCTTTAGATATTGCCAATCGGAAATGTGGATGTTGCAACTGGCCAAGTGTTGCGGATCGACCTAACCTCCCAATGTCATTTCAAACGGGTTCCACCTTGGTTCACACATGTGCTCGTTGACCAAGTCTTGGATTGTCATGACAACACTCCACTTTCGTTGAGTGGAATGGCTGGAGCACGGTTGTTGAAGCCCATGGCTCACAAGCTCCATGGCCTTGCGGTCTCGTTATCATCTCCGCTACGGTAACTAGTCGTTACTTAAACTTTATAAATTATTTGTTTTTAATTTTACCTTTAGGTTATTTTAGTTATGTAATGAATTTACTTGCATTAGACACCTGCTTCTGGGGCTAACAAAGGAAAGAAAGTTGCTGATGTTGACAGCAAGATCGCTGATGTGATGCAAAGGCGCAGCTTTCTGAGTGATGATGTGATCAAGGGTCTGGGACCAAAGCAAAAAGGGTTTTTACGACGCGTTCTTGATGAAGGGTGAAAAATTCAGGGGTTTCACAATAGTGGTCCCGCAGTATGTTTTTCACTCTCATGAACCTTTAGACCTTCTGATCACTAAAGATGACGTGAAGGAGATGTTCAGTGGAGATCTACTCAACATTTATGTTGTACAGGTGTATGTCTTGTAAGTATTTACTTATAAAAAGCACAAACTTTCATTTTAATAGGTATAGCTTGTACAGAATTTTTAGAGTAAATTACTAGGAACTCCCTTAAGGTTTTGAAATAATACAGCTAACCCCCTTGTGTTTATCATAATTATTGGTAACCACCTAAGGTTAAGGTATCTTTGACTAAGAGCCCCTGAACTATAATTATGTTCTCATGAAGTTAACTACGTGTTGACCTATCAGTTTAATCACCTTAATAATATCAGGCTGGACAACAAAACTGCTTAATCAACATTGTCTAACTCTCCATCATTCCATTTCATATGCATTTTCGAGGTAGGGTTGACGTTTTTAGGAAAATATCAATATTGATTACGCTGTGTTTTTTGTCTAGTGTGTCATCATTAAATGATTAAGCTGACGAGTCAGCACGTAGATAATGTCTTCATAACAGAGTTATAGTTTGAGGGCTCATAGTCAGAGTTACCGTAACCTCAAGGTGGTTACCAATAATTATGATAAACACAAGGGGGTTAACTGTATTATTCCAAATCCGCAAGGGGGTTCCGGGTAATTTACTCTAATTTTTAAATTGCTATGAAATTTTTTATTTTGTTATGTAGGTGCTTAACTGCGAGGCTCCGATCGAAGAGGCTAGCAGAACATTTCACCTTCCTCTGCCCACAAAAAATGTCACATTCTTCAGCTATGAGGGAAGGTGTAGAATGTCAGGACGACGTGACGCAAGAAGTGAAATTATAACAGCTCGACTTTATGTTCTTTGTGTACATTTTGTAGCAATCATTGGTTGCTATTTGTGGTGTGTGTCAACACATCTTACTGCTTAGCGATTGATCTGTTGGGGAGCTCTAGAAACATTTCCATCTCGATACTGCTACATAAGTAAGTATGTTGTATATTGTTTTTTATAAACTACATATATATCTTGTTAATTGATGTTTTCATATATTAATTTTGTTTATGCTTTATTTCAATGGATTTAGAACTGCTTTGAAGAGAGTGGGTAGAATGTGTTTTATACATACTTGCTCCTACATACTTATATATGTCTTTAATCATGTTGATGTTACATTTCATTGTGCAATGGCCTAAAGAGCGAGATTTCTAAAAAGTTATGGATATTTCGTTATGAGATACATGTATGACCTTATACATAATATCGCCACTGTAGAGAACACACGAAGGTATATTTTGTTGTGGTTGTATAAATTTTTAAGAGTTTTAATGTGCATGCATTTGATTGTGGTAATATCACATTCTAATTAATTATGTTTTTGATTCAATGTTTCAGGTGATGGATTTCTTCCAAAAGAAAGTAAGGCACGGGTACACAAGAGCTGAACTCGAATTTATAAAGGAACATATGGCATTTGTTTTGTTGATACTTATGAGTAGATTTGTTGTAAATATTGAAGTAGTTGATTATTTTCTATGGTTAGTTTAGCAATTTGACTTTTGCATGTTTTTTAGTATGGGCAACTTTTTGTTCTTTTTATTTTGTTTTATGAGAACTAAAGTGTGAAATGCAATATTACATTAGGTTATGTTTTTGAAAGTGTGTGTGTATGTGAAATGCAAATCAAACTTGTGTTCTGATACAAAGTGTGCGGAATGCAATCAGATGCAAGTGTGTGGAATGCAATCAGATTCTGATGCAAGTGTGAGATGCAATCAGATTTTGATGCAAGCGTGAGATGCAATCAGATGCAAGTGTGTGAAATGTAACAGATTCTGATGCAAGCGTGAGATGCAATCAGATTCTGGTGCAAGTGTGTACGTAAAATGCATCAAAACACTTGTGTGTGTGGATTAATGCAAATGATACACTTTGTGTTCTGATGTGGAATTGCAAATTCTGATCATGTTTTGTTACAGGTTTTTGCCCATTTGTGTAAAGATTATGATGTCTGTTGTATGTGTGTACAAAACAGGAAAATAAAAAAACTGAAATAAATAACGCTTATACAAAATAAGTGTTCTTTATAGACTAGCAAAATGCCACCAAAATTTGGCGCGAGAGACCATAAAGAACGCTTATACAGCGTAAGAGTTCTTTATAGTCACTTATAAATAACGCTTATGTAACACCCGGCGTGATGTTCCTCCCACATCGGTTGGAGAGGAGAACGAAGTGTGCCTTATTGGTGCATGGATACCTCTTCCTTGTGTGACCCGTTTTGGGGCTAGGAAACCCCAGGAACAAATTTGTGCGGCCTGCGTGCCAAAGCGGACAATATCACACATGTGGGCTGATTAGGGTGGGTTGTCACATATGGTATCAGAGTCAGGCCCAGGTCGGTGTGCCAGTGAGCCCGTGAGGGCACTGGGCTCCCTAAGGGGGGTAGAGTGTAACACCCGGCGTGGTGTTCCTCCCACATCGGTTGGAGAGGAGAACGAAGTGTGCCTTATTGGTGCATGGATATCTCTTCCTGTGTGACGCGTTTTGGGGCTAGGAAACCCCAAGAACAAATCTGTGAGGCCTGCGTGCCAAAGCGAACGATATCACACCTGTGGGATGATTAGGGTGGGCTGTCAGAGCTTATGACTTAGAAGCGGTCTTTATATAGATTCACGCCTGAAACCGACTATAAAAAAATGATTCTTCAGTAAACGTTCTTTATAAGTGATGACTGACGTATATAGAACACTTATAAAACGTTCTAAAAAGCCTAAATAAGTGTTTTTCTCTTTTTTCCACCAGTGTCTTATAAGTTTTTTCTCTTTGTACCTTACATTCATTCTTTGTCAATATTTCACTTTCTCTTAGATACTTTTTTCTCTTCACATTTTCTAACATCATCATTCAGCTTACAAAAGAACATTGTCATCTCAACTGAGTTTTCGAGGTGTAAGCATACGTTTTAAAATTATGTTATTCCAAATTGTGGTGTGATTAGATTAAAATCATGTGAATGACTGAATTAATGTACCCGATACAAGTTACAAAGGGTTCAGCCGAGACCTTATTTATCAGGTATTGTTGGTTCCCTGCAGTAACTATCCTTGTTGAGGTATAAGGAACCCTGGCTTTCATTTGATCCAATAGAGAATATAGTAAATACCCTTGTAAGATTAACGGTACCCGTAATAGTAATCGAATGAGGAATTGGATGAGGTTCTACGAGCAACGGATCATGAAATACCCCTAACCTTAAAAACTTAATTAAATGATCTACTAATGATCTAAGATGGTTAATAAACATCTAAATACTATTGGGGAACAATCTAAAAGATCTCAACAAGGCAAAACATGCTTTAAGATCGGTAAGGCCAAAAATGTGCTTTAAGACACCATGAAGATTGTATGACCTCAAATAGGATCCAAAGTGGATTCCTAAGTATTGTAATGAAGTAAGGAACAAAAAAACTATTCTCAAAGAAAACTAAGCTCAGAAACACCCTGTGACACAAAATGTGCTCTAAAACACCTTAACGCACGTTTTTGTGTATGAGCTCTAAGATAATGACTTTTGTCATTTTAAAGACTTGGGTATATCATTTAAATCATTTATTGGACATGATAGACTATATTTTAAAGTCTAAATCCAAGTTTGAAAATAAAAATCCAAAACTGACAGTTTATTGTGAATAGTACCCAAATAGTGCCATTTTTAAGCACATTTGTCAAGTTTGACCATTGGTCAACGAATTGTCCAGCTCATTATACATGGTGCGGCAGGCAAGGGCAAGGGAAGACAGCAACACAACATCACTCATTCAGTTTACTACCTAATGTGGTGACTAAGCAAGTTACTATTCATTATTATATCATTTTAAGCCTTTAAACACCATTTCTCACTCTCTCTTGCTTCTTGCTCCATTCCAAACGAGCCATCTGAGTTCCTAGACTCTCCCAAGCTGTGTTCTTGAGTTAGGAAGACAATTCATCCAATAAGTCCTAAGGTAATGATTTAAGGTCATTTTTAGCCCCTTTTTCTTCATTCTTTCACTACCAACACTTGGATTCGTGGCTTATCTTTTCCTATGGGTTATTCTCAGTGTTCGAAGGTTAGAACAAGAGCTAAACTCGAATGAACTCAGTTTAGGGACCAGGAAGTCCAAATCTACATTTTAAGGTAAAAAAACATACCTTAAGCTTTACACTTTGCATCCGGTTTCTTTTCTTCTGATTTTGTGAGTT